>PVKP010006000.1:0-70781 GCA_004027715.1 Plecturocebus donacophilus | reverse complement strand
TTTCTTCTCCTTGGTCAATTTGGCTGTTGAAACTTGTGCATGCTTCATGAAGTTCTCGTGTTGTTTTTCAGCTCCATCAATTCACTTATATTCTTCTCTAAGTTGTCCATTCTCGTGAGCATTTCGTTAAATCTTCTTTCAAGGTTCTTAGTTTCTTTGCATTGGGTTAGAACATATTCTTTTAGTTCACAGAAGTTTCTTATTATCCACCTTCTGAAGCCTGATTCTGACAGATCATCACACTCATTACCTGTCAGGCCTTGTTCCCTTGCTAATGAGGAGGTGCGATCCCCTGCAAGAGGAGAGGCATTCTGATTTTGGGTGTTCTCAGCCTTTTTACACTGTTTTCTTCCCATTTTTGTGGATTTATCCACCCGTTGTCTTTGTAATTGCCGACTTTCAGATTGGGTCTCTGAGTGGACGTCTGGCTTGTTGGTGATGAAGTTTTTTCTGTTTCTTAGTTTTCCTTCAGTGGACGCCCCTTCCCCACAGAGCTGGGCCTTCCTGGGTTCAGCTGTGCTTGCTGTGAAACTCTCAGTCCTCAGCACCTTCAATTGCTGTTCTCCTTGTGGGAATGGGACCAGCTGAGCCCTACTAAAAGGGCACCCAGTCCCGTACACTCCGCACTGAGAAGCACAGCGCTGGGGCGCCGGGAAAACAGCCACGCCAGCCAAAAGAGTCACACTGGCAACCCGTGTGGCTCCTCTGCCTAGAATCTCCCAGTTTGTGGGCAACAAAAATTTGTCTGAAATTGCGGCGTCCACTTGTTCTCTGCGCTTTCACTGGGAGCTACAATCCTGAGCTGCTGCTAAGTGGCCATCTTGGATCTCTCTCCGCCCGGTGATCAAGTTTTTCTGTTTCTTGGTTTCCCTTTGGCGGACGCCCGTTCCCCGCAGAGCTGGACCTTCCTGGGTTGGGCTGTGCTTGCTGTGAAACTCTCAGTCCTCAGCGCTTCCAATTGCTTTTCTCCTTGCGGGGATGGCACCAGCTGAGCCCGACTAAAAGGGCACCCAGTCCCATATATTCTGCACTGATAAGCACTGCACCATGGCACCGGCAAAACAGCCGTTCCGGCCAAAAGAGTCACGCTGGCGACCAATGGGGCTCTTCTGCCGGGAATCTCCCAGTCTGTGGGCAACAAAAATTCGTCTGAAAGTGTGGCGTCCACTCGCTCTCTGCACTTTCCCTGGGAGCTAAAATCCTGAGCTGTTGCTAATCGGCCATCTTGGATCTCCCTCAGCATTATGAATTTTATCTGTTGGTTGCTGAATATTCTTCTGTTCCTCTAAATGTTCCTGAGTTTTGTCCTGGAATGCAGTTAAGTTACTTGGAAAAGTCTGATTCTTTGGGTCTTATTCTTGTGATTTGTCAAGGAGTGCTCAGTCTGTGGCTCATTACTTAGGGAATGATAATGCAATAGCTAAATAATACACTTCAAGGCAATCTTTAAGTTTAGAATTTAGCTCTGCAAAAGACTTACTAAATGATCTTAGCAACATAATTAATCCTCTGATAAAAAACATGAAAATAATAATTTCAGAAAAATTCACTTTCATTAAAAACTGCAAAGTGCTCGAAAGAAAAAGTAAGAGGGAGAGAAACAGAACAGTGAGTACTTCACAGATTAATTTTGTGAGTTAAAAATGACTTTTGTTTAAAAATTGGTCTCTAAAATATCACTGTATTTCATTCTGTGGATAGTGGCTAAAAACAGAGACATTAGGGGCAGACAGACTTGGATGCACATCAAACTCCTCCACACATTATAACTCAACATATATGAAGCTCAATTATCTCATCTATAAAATGCCATGTTCTTTGACAAAGTAATCTTGAAGAACAAAAGCTGTAATTTCACCAATTAAAATAAACAGAAAAAAGGAACTTAACCATTCCCTGATAATCAAGCAAGCTATACATCTAAATTGTATATCCAAATATTCTCCCCTTTTTTGTCTACCTCCCAATTTTCAAATGGTTTTGAATCAACAAACATTCACAATGTAAAGAACACATCCCTAGTGAGACAGTACGATTCAAATCCTATACATGTGTTATCCTTGCTTATTTCCTTGTAATACAGCTATTCTACCTATATCAGCTTAGTAAAACTTAATTCTAGAGCCCCATAATTTTTCAGTTGAATATAAAAGATAATGCTATCTCAAATAGATTCCATTGCTAATTTCCATGTAACTCTATGTACAGACAGCATACTGTTGAATTGAAGCAGTCCAAAGTGAATTAATGCTTAAGCCCATAGCTGACAACATAAGTCCATTATTCTTCAACAAATCTCACTTCAAAAAAATCAGGTAAAATCATTTCCATTCCTAAAGCATGTATGAGCTTTTATGGCCAAATACGTCCTCTTCAAGAAGACAGTACAAAAGTTATATGAATCCCTTTTGTTTTATTCTACCAATCACTTGTTTGAACGCTGTTACATATTAGCAGTTTTTGTTTTGCCTAGTAACTGGAACTGAAAACTTACCACACAGGATAAACCAGGTCACTCTGTAACTCTGGATTTGTTTTTAGGTTTTTAAAAAGTAATAAAACTCATAATTTAGTAACCATTTTAGAATACCATTAGATAGGAATCTTCAAGAATTGGAAATCAAGAATCTCTGCTAACTCATTTTTGTGACCTACATTCTTTTTCTACCAATGAAGGCTTTATTTCAGAAGTATTGATCTGCTTATTTTTACTCCAGTTTTTTCATATTCCAGCAGCCTCTTTTATGTCTGTCTGTTCCGTTCTAAAATTCTACTGTTCTGAGCTCTGAGCTTTATGTGCCAAGCTTGAGAAATAAACTCTAATAAGTAGTCCCCTTTGTATCTTGGAGAGTACTAAAATATTCTTAACCTTTTGATTCTGAGAACTGCGGTACTTGGGAGTTACCCCCAAAAAAGGTAGGAAGAAGAAGAAAGGAAAGCTGAAGGGAAGGAGAGAAAGAGGGAGAAAAAAGAAACCGTTCTTAGGATAGTGTAAAGTGGTTTTGTGAGGGCAGGTAGGAGTAAGTCTTATCTCTTGTTATATGTAACTCTTTTCCTTTTGGTGTAATTGGAAAGACCCTCAACTACGAGTTAAGAAACCCAGACTTTAGTTCCAATTTTGCAACTATCCTTGAATGTGGTCACCAATCTCCTGAAATGGGACCAAGCATGAAGAACAAAATTATTACACCTGAGACGGTTTCCAAGTCTCAAAAGTCATAATGCATGGATAGTTGAGAAGCTGATACTTGTTGAAAAGGTAGGACTATGGCCCTAGCCAGCACATGAAATCATTCACTTTATTTGTACAATAAGATTGTCTTATGGCATTAATAATGATGAAGTATATATGATAATTAGGGCAAATATAATATAAAAGGATACTTCTGAATTTTTACTCTGTGAATTTCACAGTTTCTGTGACACTCTCACATTTGAAGAGAGTGAGCATCAATCAGTCTACTTCTTGACATACACTACTATATATAGCCCTGGCTAAACCATAAAAGAAAAATGGAGGCTGGGTGTGGTGGCTCACACCTGTAATCCCAGCACTTTGGGAGGCCAAGGCAGGCGAATCATCGAGGTCAGGAGTTCAAGATCAGCCTGGCCAACATGGCAAAACCCCGTCTCTACTAAAATACAAAAATTAGCCAAGGCGTGGTGGCGCACACCTATAATAATCCCAGCTATTCAAGAGGCTGAGGCATGAGAATCACTTGAACCTGGGAGGCAGAGGTTGCAGTGAGCCAAGATCATGCCACTCGACTCCAGCCTGGGAGACAGAATGAGACTTCATCTCCAAAAAAAAAAAAAAAAAAAAAAAAAAAGGCCGGCTGCAGTGGCTCATGCCTGTAATCCCAGCACTTTGGGAGGCAAAGGTGCATGGCTCTCTTGAGGTCAGGAATTCGAGACCATCCTGGCCAACATGGTGAAACCTCATCTCTACTAAAAATATAAAATAAGTGTGGTGGCGTGCACCTATAATCCCAGCTACTCGGGAGGCTGAGACAAGAGAATTGCTTGAACCCACGAGGTGGAGGTTGTAGTGAGCCAAGATTAGGCCACTGCACTGCAGCCTGGGTGACAGAGCAAGACTCTATCTCAGAAAAAAAAAAAAAAGAAAAGATGAAATGAAAAGAAGCATATTATTCAACTATTAGCTTAGAACCTTGCCTCTGAAAGTCCTGCTTGGGACAAGAGGGACTTCTGGTGTACCAGCACGGGTTAAAAGCCACTGAATAAACATGGGTCATCTCCTTAGATATCAACCTCCTTCAGAGATTTTGAAAAAATGTATAATCAAGCCGGGCGCAGTGGCTCATGCCTGTAATCCCAGCACTTGGGGAGGCTGAGGTGGGGAGATGATGAGATCAAGAGATCCAGACCATCCTGGCCAACATGGTGAAACTCCATCTCTACTAAAAATATAAAAATTAGCTGGGTGTGGTGGTGTGCGCCTGTAGTCCCAGCTGCTTGGGAGGCTGAGGCAGGAGAATTGCTTGAAACTGGGAGGTGGAGGTTGCAGTGAGCTGAGATCACACCACTTCACTCCAGCTTGGTGACAGACCGAGATTCCGTCTCAAAAAAAAAGAAAAAAAATTACAATCATTATATTTTACTAAATATAGGCACATTTGGTATATAATACTACATTTACATTAAATTTAAGATAAAACATGAAGCTAAAGAAAATTCTGGCTTGGAACCAAGTTTTTAAGGCAGTTGTACACTTTTCTCTGTTATTAACCTTACTTCTGTGAAAAAGTTTGAGGTGCAGTGATTTTGATGACTACTCAAGATTGGTATATTAATACCTCTACTAGTTATGAAGGTGGATGGTGGTGATGGTTACAATGTTATGAGTGTATTTAATACCACTGAACTGTATACTTGATAATGGTTAACTTGATACACTTTATGAATATTTTACTACAATTTTTAAATTTAAGGAAAAAACTCTACTAAAGTTGAATATTATCAACAAATGTAGACTATTTTAAGAGGTTTTTCTTTAACTTGAATATGCATTTCTGAAATGACTACTGTATCCTGTATTCAGCTCATGAATCATCTCTTACTGTGCTCATGAAAACTATACTTGATTCCAAGTTTTAAAAATACCCATCATTCTTCTTGTGAAGAAAGACTTGTATTTAACAGTTCTCACTTTTGTGGCTGTCAGCATGCCTGCATCAGTCAATAGCTGCAACACTGTCCATGTCCAGGGTCCCAATCCTGGATGGAATGCACATAGACGAGGCTGTTGGAAATGGTCCTAAAATAAAGATAAACAGTATCTCTATGAAGCCCCTACCAGATAATCTTCTAAGACTCCTAAGAAAATAAGTAAGGCAAAAATTTAGCTATTATGCCGGACGTGGTGGCTCACACTTATAATTCCAACACTTTGGGAGGCCAAGGCAGGCGTATCAGCTGACGTCAGGAGTTCAAGATCAGCCTGGCCAACATGGTGAAACCTCATCTCTATTAAAAATACAAAACTTAGCCAGGCATGGTGGCTCTTGCCTATAGTCCCAGGTACTCGGGAGGCTGAGGTGGCAGAATTGCTTGAACCCAGGAGGCAGTGGTTGCAGTAAGCCAAGATCGTGCCATTGCACTCCAGCCCAGGCGACAAGAATGAAACTCTGTCTTAAAAAAAAAAAATAGCTATTAGATTTTTTTGCTTTACCAGTAGAAAAAACTTGAGTGGAATCAATATAAATGCCCCAAAATAAGGAACTGCTTAAATTACAGTACATCCTTATATTTCATAAGAAAATACTTATTTAGCCATTAAAGTATACAATGAATATTGCTAGGAAAAATATATATATAAACAACAAACAGGTATAAAATTTAATAACAAAGGGTGTTGGGGGTAGTTATTTCTGGCTGATGAGATTATTTTTTCCTACATCCTGCTCATTTGTATTTTCTTTAATATCAATTGCTTATAATAAGAAAATCTAAAGTTTTCTGAAATACTTATTCAACATGAGCTTATCATTCACTTACTAATTCAACAAATATTTGCATTTGTTGAATTAATTCAGACAGTCCTTGCCCTCATGTCTCTTAGTTTATGAGAAAAAAAAAAGGCATGATGAAACAATATTGGGAATTTTTTACTTCTTTCTTTCATTCACGTTAATTACCCAGTCATTCCCTCTTGTTGAAGACTCTGGCCCTTTGCTAACAGTATCTGCTTCTGCTGCATTTTCTGCCATCACCACCCACTTCAGTGTCCATATGGAAAACCCATTGAGAAACTATGAACTCGGACTCCATAAAACCACTTCATTCATCAGATACACCCAAAGCTACACCTTCAACCTGATAACTTGCATTCTTACCTAATTTTAACACCCATTCCTCAACTATTCTCATTTCTTCAAACTACAATCTCCTACATGCTTCCTATCTTTTCCTATCCAGCCTGGGTTCTCAGGTATATCACCCTCTCCTGTTAACAACCTTCCTCCCTCGTTAATTTCCTCTCCCATTACCTAGAACATATATTTTGTACCATCTTACTTCAACTCAAACTTGCTACTTCACCTTTACCCTTATCTCTTTCATGACTCCTTTTTTTATTAAGTTTTTTTATATCTTTTTAAAAATTTATTTTACTTTTTTGAGACAGAGTGTCACTCTGTCACCCAGACTAGAATGCAGTGGCGCCATCTCAGCTCACTGCAACCTCCACCTCCCGGGTTCAAGTGATTCTCCTGCCTCAGCCTCCTGTGTAGCTGGGATTACAGGCATCTGCCAGCACAGCCAGCTGATTTTTATAATTTTAGTAGCGATGGGGTTTCACCATGTTGGCCAAGCTGGTCTCAATCTCCTGACCTCAGGTGATCCACTCACTTCGGCTTCCCAAAGTGCAGGGATTACAGGTGAGAGCCACCATGCCCGGCCTTTTTATGACTTCTTTATCAGAAAAAAAAATAAACTATCAACTGTGAACTCCCTCAACTTCCTGCTCTAGATTTACAAGTTATATATAAAACTATCTTCATCTGTTCCCTTCTAGTCTCAGAGGAAAAAGTATCCTTTGTCTTTTCTGGGTTAATTCCTTTACCTGCACCCTTATCTCCTACCGGATCTCGCTTTACCTTATCCTTTCTCTTTTTAATTTCTCCTCTCTGATGACGCTGTCCTCATACTTTATAAAAATGTTAACTCTCTTTTCCTGTAGATCCCCTCCTCTATTCTGTAAACTCCTCCCTAAAATTACCATCCTTTGTTTTTAAGAAAAAGTCAAGAGCCTTGAAATAATACAAATTTATAGTTCCATCCCACACCCTTAAACACACACACTTCTCTTTCTCTCTCAAGCTCTGACCCTCCTCCACTTGTCCCTGTCCTAGTTAATGATACCACCACTGTACTCTACAACCAGGCCAGGGACCAGGGAGTCATTACAGATTTTTCTCTCATCTTCTATCCTAGCCATCACTGCCCTAGTCCAAAAGCTCATGATTTCCCACTATGACTGTAAAACCACACAAAAATACTCCATTTATTTAAATAACAATAATAAAGAGCACTTTTACAACATTCCCCCTAGTATTTCAATTATGAAATGATGACAGATTACCTTATTAGCAAACCATGAAGGCTATACAGAAACATACATGGCTTACACTATTCGCAGCATTTAGAAACCTTGTTTATACCCCTGTACTTATTGTTCAGCACAAAGCAGCTTGTTGCTTATCAGTTCACTTTTGAATAAAGTGAATGTGGCATATTTAAAGAGATCCATATAATTATTAAGTTGCATGTTAAGCAATTTGGTCAATAATGATATATAACAAAACACAATTATTACACCTTGTTAATTCACCAGAACCTCTTTAAAACACACCACCCGCACAATGACACATATACCCATATAACAGGAAGTAGAACTGCTATAAAGGAGCTTCCATCCACTCCCATCCTACTGTCATGGATAATACTTAACCTATTTATGCTCTCTTAGTTTCTAACCATTCCTCACCTCAAAACGATGAAAGTAAATACACTCTCATGGTCCCTTTAGAGTAAAAATAGTGTATCATTAGGTTAATCAGAGGGACTTTGCCTCTCATAAGTCTTTCGTACTTTGCTCTCTGATGCCTGAAAGATGAAACCTTCTATCCCACAAGATATCAAACTGTAGTTTTCCTGAAGAAGAGAAACAAACTATTCAATAAGGCTAAATAGATGAAACTCAATCATGCTAATATACATAAAAGACAAACATGGAGTCTTCTTTGTTCAACTGAGAAAGGAGATAAGGAGAGAGGTATATTGTTAAGAGGCATTCAGAAGCAATGCCTTCCAATCGTTCCTGATTTTTTTCTTAGTTTTCTTTAATGCACATGTATTCTATAGTTAGGGGAGAAAATGTTCCAGAACAAGTCTACAGGTCTAGTGTAAAGGGCAAATAAGATGGGTGTGGTGGCCCACGCCTGTAATTCCAGCACTTTGGGAGGCCAAGGTGGGAGGATCACTTGAGGGTAAGGAGTTTGAGATCTGCCCAGCCAACATGGTGAAACCCTGTCTCTACTAAAAATACAAAAAAAAAAAAAAAAAAAAAAAAGCTGGGCATGGTGGCTCGAATCTAGCCTGTAATTCTAGCTACTTGAGAGGCTGAGGCACCAGAATTGTTTCAGCTGGGGAGGTGGAGGTTACAGTGAGCTGAGATTGCACCACTGTACTCCAGCCTGGGTGACAGAGCAAGACTCTATCTAAAAAAGGTGTAATAATAAGCAAAGAAATTACAAGACCTCTGTTCTTCACACTACCCATATTTACCATTCATTTGCTAGTGGTTGCATTCTAGTTTCCAAGAGCAAAACCCCAGATTTTAAATTATGACTTCAGTTCTACTCTTATGACAAGTAAAGAGGAATATGCAGAGACATAAACTAACTGTGAGTGGAAAGGGGTGGGAGAGGGATGATTAACTCCTGACTGTATTGAAGAAAGCAAGCTGACACTTCTGCCCTAATTAAGTACCTAAATAATTGAGTTCTTTCTTCTTATAAAGTACATTACTTTGTAGAGTATTAAAGTTCCAGCCAGGAATTCTTACTAGTTTTAACCCATGAATTTGATGCACTGAAGTAAAAGCACTTTTCCTGTTTTTCCTTTGAAATTATCTCAGGAATATCACCCCCTTGTGGTCAAACATAAAATTCCTAGTTTTCAAAAGACGATTTTTTACAATTGGGCTCTCTGTTCAGGCATAGGAACTACAGTATATTAGTTGATTTTGTGTTCTCCCATTTTAGCGAATCAAGAAGCTTTCATGAAATAATTTTAGTTTCTTAAATAAGACTTTAAACACAATTGGATTTAAATCTCCTAAAGGTGACTTCCACATAAACTTCATTCTCTGGAAAATAGAGATAATAATTACACGCACTTCATGAGTTACATGAGAATTCAATGGAAAAATGCATGTACATGCTTAGCCCAGTGCTTGACACATAATAGGTCCTCAATAAATGTTATTCATCATCATCACTTTAGAATTTCTCTTGACAGATTATATAAAGAAGGGGGACTAAGATCAAAAATTCTACAGTGAGGAAACCAGATTGTGTTACTTACCTATTTGTAAGTTCTAGTACAATTTTACAAATGTCTCCCAAATATACCACTTACCCAGACTCCCCAGCTGATTATCCCCACAGGTATATATATATATATATATTTTTTTTTTGAGTTGGAGTCTCGCTCTGTAGCCCAGGCTGGACTGCAGTGGTGTGATCTTGGCTGACTGCAACCTCCGCCTCGCTGGTTCAAGCAATTCTCCTACCTCAGCCTCCCAAGTAGCTGGGATTACAGGCACAAGAAACCATGCCCAGCTAATTTTTGTGCTTTTTTTTTTTTTTTTTTTTTTTTTAGTAGAGATGGGGTTTTACCATGTTGGCCAGGCTGGTCTTGAACTCCAGAACTCGTGATCCACCCACCTCAGCCTCCCAAAGTGCTAGGATTATAGGTGTGAGCCACCGTGCCCAGCCAGTGCATTATATTTTTAAAGGTCAAGCAATATGTGGTTATCTCTGGATGCTAGAAATTTGGATGATTTTTACTTTATATATTTTAGATGGACCTGGGTTTTTTAACATCAGAAAACAATAAAACAATTTTCTTTCCATATATTATTATTATGAGATGGTAAAATGAATTAACATCCTTATTTGCCTAACAGGGATCATTATTCATATTTGGGAAAAAAATCATTTGTCAGTCTGATTTATAATTTTAAGGGGCTCTTGAATAAGAATGCTAACCCCTAATGGCGCTAACTGTAGTTTGATTTTTTTTTTTTTTTTTTTTGAGATTAAGTCTCCCTCTGTTGCCCAGGCTGGAGGGCAGTGGTGCGATCTCAGCTCACTGCAACCTCCACCTCCCGGGATGAAGCAATTCTCCTGCCTCAGCCTCCCGAGTAGCTGGGATTACAGGTGCGTGCCACCATGCCCAGTTAATTTTTGTATTTTTAGTAGAGACAGAGTTTCACCATGTTGGTCAGGCTGGTCTCAAACTCCTGACCCAGGATCCACCCACCTGGGACTCCCAAAGTGCTGGGATTATAATATAGGCGTGAGCCACCGCGCCAGGCCTGTAGTTTGATTTTTAAGAACAACTATTAAAGAAGCCAGTTTAAAAGATCGATGTTAATGACTGACTCACAATAACAAACATTTACTAATACGCCAAGCACTGCTGAAATTCCTTTAATATGTTAGCTCATTTACATACTTAGAACAACCCAATGAGGTATTAATAGTACTTGTTTTACAAAAGGTCCAACAGATAATTTACCCAATAAGGCCACACAGCTAGTAAGTAGTGGAGCTGGGATTCAAACCAAGGCAGTTCAGTTTCAGAGTCGGTCCACTTAAGTAATGCACAAAAGTACCAGAGATTAGGTAGTGTATTTATACTACTCTGCCACGTCACTTCTTGCTGATCTCAAATTGCTAAAATCCATTTCTTTTCCAATGTATCTCAATAATGCAAACCATGGACCCTTCTCCCACTTCCTTACTTATTAGTACTTCAGGCACTTTCATAGCTACAGTCTTATTTAACATTCACAATGAAGGCTTTTAAAATATTTACAACTTTATTATTAATTGTCCTATCAGAGTGCCCATTTGTTTGAAGGTAGACAGGTTTGCCTAGATATTGTGCTTCTACTTACCAGTTTTAAGACTTTGGGGCAGATTTCTTAATCTGAACCTCAGATGTCCTCATCTGTAAAGTGAAGATAATAACTACTTCATAAGGCTGTTGTGAGCAATAAACACAATTAACCCATAAATCATTTATTTAGCCCAGTGCCCAGCACACAGTACACAGTCAATACGTGGTAGCTGTCAGTTTACCAATGCGTAGCACAACAGAAACTCGTCTTTGCTGGATTCGGTCCACTTACCACGCCATTAAAAAAAAAAATCACCCTAAGTAACACACAAAAACTGCCCATTCCTATCCCAGAAAGTTTAAGGACAAGAAAGACGGTAAGAGAAACTGGATTCAATGAAAGCGCCTTCGCAACAGGCAGCTTAGGACAGGGAAGAAGGGCTTCAGCAAACTTAATCATTAACTTTAGGCAGTCGCGCGCGCGCACGTACACACACACACGGGCTTCAGCAAACTTAATCATTAACTTTAGGCAGTCGCGCGCGCGCGTACACACACACACACACACACGCGGTTGATGAGGCGGGAGACCACCCCTCCTGTGTGGGCTCAGGTTGGATCGTACAGCGTGGTCGAGAACCCCAGGGCTGCTGAATCTGGCAGATGTGGACTTACCCACTTCCGTGCTACCTGTGCTGTCTTGGGCAAATTACTTAACGTCTCTGAGACTAGGTTTCCTTGTCTTCAAAACGAGAACAGTAATAGTTCCTACCTGATAAGGTTGTTCCGAGGCATAAGTGCGATAACACCTGTAAAGCGCTGGCGAACCGCAAGAGCTCGACACGCTGGCGGGGCCGTTTTAAATGCACGTGTATCCATACTCAAGGTCTCATTGACACATTCCGTTGTTTGGAGTTTAGAAACTGGCTGTAAGACGTTTTTCTTTTTCCCTAAACTGGACCCGTATTTGTTTACCTCCAACAAAGACTAAATGTCTGGGGACTGATAGCTATCTGTGGACCCTCGGCTCCACAGCCTCTTCATTTTCTCCACCTCCACGGCTTTGCAAAAGCGCTACACGCACGCGCAAGAAAAGAAGCAACAGGACTGCGACCGACGAAGCGAAGGGAGAGCCGCGCACCATGATTCTGCGCATGTGCATGGCGGGAGGAGGCGAGGGTTGGAGTTTGCGCTTGCGCAAAAACGTCGGGAAAGCGGGAGAAGAGGGGTTAAGAGGCGGTATTGACAGCTGTGGAGGCAGCCCGCGTTCCCGGCATGCCCCGGGGCGGCGGGGTTGGCTCTAACGAATTTGAATGAGGAGCTTCAGCGCTTTCGGCGCCATTTTCGAGTGATGCCTGATCTCATCAATCTAGCGGGAGAGACAGGTTAACCTGTCCGAGAGTATAGCGCCACTAGGACTCGGCCGGAAAAATTACTTTAAAAATCGCCAAAAATTACTTGGAGCAAAGGGCAGTCGGCGGAGCTTCGCCAAGGTTGGCGCAGTCGGTAAGAGCCTGAAGAAGTAGCAGAGCAGGACTCGGGAGGTGGCAGTGGTGGGATCCGCAGGCAGTCGGGGGGTGCAGGGAGTGGGCGCTGGGTCGGCTCTCACTTAATTGCCAAAAATCTGAGGAAATAGGGTTAGGGGCAACTTGGGCATCTGCGAGTGGGCGGCAGCGGGCGGAATGTGGCGGGAGCGCAGAGAGACGGGGCTGTGGGGGGAGGGGAACTGCAGTTTGAGCGGGACGCGGACGGGCTGCGGCTGAGCAGCCGCCGCCCAGCGGATCTGTCAGCAAGACCCCCAGCCCTGGGCTGGAGTCCGGAGGATGCGCGGCGGTGTCTCCGCAGGCGGCTGCTCCTTGACAGGAGGACTGGACACGCTCCCCTCCCCCTTTTCGGAACCGGGCCGCCTTTTCTCGCCGTTTTCCCGACCCGGTGATGGCCATCATATCTTGACAAGAAACTTAAGATCGACAGAAAATTCAGGACCCGGAGTCATAGGTCCCTCCGGTCGGTGGTGGCGACAGTTCCCTCCGACACCGCCTGGTACCCATCTATCTATATTTTCTTTTGACGCTGAAGCGTGAGGTGCCCCAGGAATGAGAGTTTCCCAAGCCCTCGCCGCCCTCCCCCGGCGCGCCGGCTTCCCCTGAGGTCTCTAGGTATGTAGGACTGGCCGCGGCTCGCGCTTCCAATATGGGGCAGGGGCAGGGACAGGCTTTTGAGGCTGTAGCGGGCTTAGGAAAGATGCTGGACTTATGCTGCTTTCTGGAGATTTTTGTCATTTGACTCGCAGCGTAGTCCTTTCTCAAGGGGGAGGGTTGTTCACGGGTGAGATGAAAGATGGGGCTTCGAGCTAGCGATTTCCTTGTCCTGGCTGTTTCCTTCTCTTCGCACTTTTCTTAGAAGACTTTTTTTTCCTCCGGTATTTGAAACATGTCACAAGGAAGAAAAGCAATCTGCGAAACTATTGATGTTTTCCTCCCCCAAAACTCTTTACCCGGACAACTTAACGGTAATTTTGCGATCCCCACCTTTTCTTGGGAACTCTTGACGCTGAAGAGGAGGGACGAGTTATTTATCTTTCCCTTCGGTGATTTTTCCCTCCCTTAGCTGGCGGTTTCTATCAATTCCTACTCCGCAGTTCTTGAATGATGTGAGCCAGTGACGGCATTAACTTTAGGTAGTACTTTTATGGCCTTTGTAAAAATCCCGCGTTAAGGATGTATTAGATCTTGAGTTCTTTTCCACGCTGGAGGCACCACTAGATTAACCCTTTGCAAGTGTACTGCGTGTGGGGTGCACGGCTCTGGGTTGCAAATATTCCGGAGATGCTTTTTGCAGCAGCTACTGTGTTCAATTGTTCGCAAAGAGGAATAAGGCTTCCTGCGAACCGCAGTGACACGCTTCTTTAAGACTGCCTACCTACAGTTTTAACCCCCGGGAATTGATATAACGATTGATTTATATCTTATAATTTCTATGAAGACTGGGGGACCCGCCCTCGTTTAGAATGTTTCCCGGAGGAGAATAGAAGAGTGCAATGTGATGTTTTTCAAATTGTGTCTAACGGAGCTCCCAAAACACTGAACTTGTTACCTCCTGATTGGCTGGAAGGAAGCGGGCCTGGGGGGGTTTGAATGTTGAACTCTAGATTGTAATTCTCGACTTTCCGAAAAATTGTACTTTTAGCCAGAGAACCACAGAAATAGCTGCGAAACGTTAGGACAAGAGTTTAAGGAAAAAGTTGGTTTTTAATACTTCTGTTTTTCTCCCAGAAAGGACTTTCGTGTGGTTCTAAAATGCATATTAAAAGTAAAACTGAAGAGGCTGTTTACGCAAAATTATGTCTCTGCTGGTTGAAATTACAAGACTTATATATTTGTCCCTGTTCTTTATTGGTTAAAAACGGAGTGAAAAATTGAGTTTTTTTCCTTTGATAGGAGTTTTTCACCTTAAACTACATATATTTGTTGGATCCACATTACGGGACAGTTGTTTCTTTTAGTTTGGTGGAAAGAACCTTCAATTTTCTTAATGTTCACGAATGATCTTTTTCACATTTTCCATAAAAATTGAACATCTTATTAAAAAAATTTTTCACATCTAATGAAAATGTATAGATTTTGCTAAATCAGTAACTGCAGTGAACTAAAACTTTAATTTGCAAGACATTTATGTTTCTTAGACAACAGGTAAGCACAGGTGCGTATATATTATTTTGCTCCTTTGATAATAAATTCATTATGAAGAAATACATTGTATACAACTGTGGGTGTGCTGTTTTTTATCTGGTTGATTTTCAGTTGATTTTTGTTCAGTGTTGCTTGAGACAGCCGTCAGTATATTTCTGTTTATTACCCAGCTTGTCATTCCATTTAATTGCATCTTGATAAAAGGCAGGTGTGGTTTTCAAAGAAAAGTGATGAACAGCTGTAGATGCTTTAAGAAAGAATATTTTAGTTTAATAGAAGTTTTTTTATGAATAGTAGTTGAAATTTTGAAGCTTATAGTATGTTCACATTAAGTCCTATATGCATTATTAGAAAATATTCAAATAAAAAATCTTATGGCTTTTATAAATCTCTGTAGGGCTGTAAATATAATTTATATTAGTAAGTGGAATAGCTTAATTTATAATTCATACTATTTTGTGTTGTCGTCATAACAAGAATTATAATAACAACCCATTTTCATTACCTTTGTTCAAAGCTATTTATTTTGGATCATCTCATGAAAATTTCATAAAAGGTGCTAATTATCTTCTCAATAAAATTTGATTTAATGAAATTGTAGGAGATTTCATTTCTATTTTAAACGTAATTAAACCTAAAGTACCTGAACTAGTGGGTTTTGCTTTTTACTGAAAGTTTTTGTTTTGAGTTTTGTATTTTCATTCAAATTATGTGAGTTTGGGGGAGAGTTGGGGTAAGCTTTAAGTTTAACCATACATTTTTAGCACTTTGGTTTATGGGATTTTTTGTTTGTTTGGGGAGTGATGAGTAAAGGATTGTTTTGTTTAATAAGCCATTTTTAAAAAGAATGATTCCTTTATTTAAAATACATCACTTCAAACTTGAGAACACACTAGCACCTAAATAAAATCCATAGCATTCAAAATATTTTCACTTTTATGTGACACTGCATAAGAGAAAGATACTGGTTTTAAACTTGTGTGCATATAGATACAAGTTCCAACCAATGTGTATTTTTTAATGTTTATGTGCACTTATCCGTATTTCTCTGTAGAAATTGACAGTTTTAATTTATTTTGTATTACAAGGATTTGTAAAGTCATTTATTACCATAGGAAAGCAACTGCGGGGTGTAGTGTTGCTACAGTAGGTCACCTCTTTTTAAAGCCTTGTTTACATATTGCCGGGGAAAGGGGACTAGAGAAGGTATCAGTCTTCCTGGTAGCATTGATTTTCATTTGTTTGCCCCGACGCTATTTTTAAAAATTCAAATAAAAGTGCAGTTTTGAAGTATCAGTCTTCCTGGTAGCATTGATTTTCATTTGTTTGCCCCCACACTATTTTTAAATATTAAAGCAAAAATGTAATTTCAGACTTTTAAAAAATGCTGTTAACTTATTTGTATATGTTTACAAAATGTAGCCTCGGGTGTTTGTATGTAACACTGCATATTTTTTCTAATCAGATTAATAACAGTTTTAATGTTTAGCAACAACTATAGCTAAGGCTAAAAAATTTAAAGTAGCTTTCATATTCTGGATCCCTAGTTTCATCGTGCTTTATGTACTACATTTTTGTTTGTTTTTTTTTGTTTTGTTTTGTGGAGACTCGGGTATATTTTTGTTTGTTTATTGGTAGGCAGTAACTATTCAGAATGTCACAGAATACTTAAAGCCAGAAATGTGGGTCAGTTGATTTGGTTTACAAAATGCAAAAAAATTCCCAGAGACTGTATTAGGTAATTCTTATATATGACACATTACTTTTCTTCAAAAGAAGATGATAAATTTATAGTTTTGAAAAATTATTCTGTAAAAATTTTTCTTATTCTAAAATATTGCCTAAAATTGGCTCTTGTCTTTTCTTTCTTTCGTCTAATGAAGCTTAAAAATTCATATATTAATTTCCTTTTAACCCCTTTTTAGAAGACACAGATTTTTGGTCTAATAACTAGAAAACACATCTAAGAAAAAAAGTCATACTTACAGTGGGGGTTTTTGGTTTGGTTTTGTTTTTAATTCAGCAAACTTTGAAACACTGTATGCCAGGAAACTAATTTTGGCACATAATTAGAGCTCAAACTCAAACTATGACTTGCTGAAATTTTGTATCCCCAAATCTCATAAGACCAAAGGAAATCAGTAATAAAATACCTTTTTATTTCAAATAAGCTTTGAAAATGAGATTAAGCATTCAATTTTAAAAGTGACAATATTAGAACTTTAACGTCATGATTGTCTTCAGAGTAACAAGATTGATTTTTAGAATATCACATTACTGTTTACGTATTTGTTTATCTCATTATTTGCAACTACAAATGATTGTAGATCCTTCATATAAATTTTACTTTCTGGTAGGGAACTGAATTTTATGATTTTTAGAATATCACATTACTGTTTACGTATTTGTTTATCTCATTATTTGCAACTACAAATGATTGTAGATCCTTCATATAAATTTTACTTTCTGGTAGGGAACTGAATTTTATTTATTTTTAAATTTTTTCCTGGGTGAGTTTTTTGTTTTTTTGTTTGTTTGTTTTTGCCTGTTTTAGAGATGTTTTAAAGGCTCTACCTTTTAGAAAGACAAGTTTTAAATATTGGAATTGATATTAAATATATATTTGAATTTTATTGATATTTCTTATCAAAGTATAAAAAGTTATTATACTTTGGTTTAATTCTGCCTTATTTCACTAAAGAAAATTTGTACTGGAATAACTTGTAGTGGTTTCTAAGAATAAATAGTAAGCTGTATTTTGTAACATTTTAGATTTGAGTTTTACTATTTGAAGGTTTTTTTAATACTGTCTTATTTTATCATACACATTGGTTTATTATGTCCAAACCTCTTTTGCTTCTTATTGCTTGTTATTTTTCATCTCCCTACTATTTAAAAACTTAACATTTGACATGTAGTACACTTTGTTTTCTACTATTTTCCTTCTATGATTTTTAAACTTAAGATACCTTAATTTTCAGAGTGCTCAAATATAGAAAACTGTCTATATATTTTGAGGAAGACTCTGTATAAATGGTTGTAATTTTTTTAAAATGTCATGGTATTTGCATTGGTGTTTATGAGTTATGGATGATTGTGTGAGTTTTGTCATTATACAATCAAATATTTGGCAACAGATGAATAAAGGGTATTTTTAGTTTTTATTCTCTCATTTTCCTAAGCTATTAAATAAAAGTGGAAAATTTATTCAGAGCATTATGATTTACATATAGTAAATGATACACCTTTGGTAATTTAATACTTTTATATAATTGATTGCCATTGAATCATTATAATTCAGAAAGGTGAAGCAAATGGAAAAAAAAAAAACACATATATTCAGTTACATCTCACCACTGCTTAGAAACATTAAAAAACCATTTGGTCCAGTAGTGGTCCGTTTATTATTTGTAAATATGTTAACTTGTTAAAAAAAATAAGCTCCACATTTTGGTCTGTCAGGATTGTAATGTATTAAAATGTTTGGAAATGTAGATATTTTTTCACTTAGGCTTGGCAATATACTAAAGTTGAAAATACTGGAATTCTTAGCTAGGCATGGTGGCGGGTGCCTGTAATCCCAGCTCCTCTGGAGGCTGAGGCAGGAGAATCACTTGAACCCTGGAGGCAGAGGTTGCAGTGAGCCAAGAACGTGCCATTATGCTCCAGCTTGGGTGACAAGAGCAAAACTTTGTCTAAAAAAAAAAAAAGAATGGTAAATTCCGTCATTAAAACCTTTGGAGAGAAAGTTAAATTTTGTCCCTGTCCCTTCAGTAACTTTTTAAACTGTGTGAATTTTAGAAGTACAAATTATATTTCTGATATTTTCCTTATGAATCTGTCTTGTACCAGTCCTCTAACAGCTACCCGCATACACACTCATCCATACTGCTTTGAACATGAATGCCCTAAAGAGAAATGAAAGCAGAAACATATTAATCTGATTTGTTTGAAGAGGTTGTAGATGATAAAACATATCACAGGTGTTTCTAATCAAGTTATTTCTGTTTTAAAAACATTTTGAAGTTAGAATTTCTCTGAACATAGGCAAGATTGGGGTCATTTTGAAGACCATACCTCTGTGTTCAGGGATCAACTGTGGAACTGCAGGAGATGGAAATCTGTTGAGTGTCTTCATGCTATAATACATGACATTTTTATTGCAGGTTTTGACCTGTAGGAGAGAACCAATTCTGGAAAACAACCTTACTTCTTTGATTGAATACTCACATAATGCATTGGAACATGACACGAGATTAAGGTATACTAATGAATTTTAAAGCCATATAATTTTGTGTCTTTGCAATATAATCAGACTACACAATTGGTAAAGCTGAAACCTACGTGAACTAAAATCAAATAATTACTAATAAACAGAAATCATCATGTGAAGTGGCCATAGCTGAGTTGTCTTGCTTATTAAAATTCCAGATTTTTTTTATACAGTTGATCTTCTTCTCATCATCCTAAGGTCCAACTCCAACTGAATTTATTTATTCCAAAAATATATATAGTCATTTTTATTTTCTTAAGGTTGTTATTACAGTATACTCAGTAAAATCATGAACTTTTCATCTTATAAAATGGAGAGTTCACATCAAATGGAATTTGGTGCTTGGCTGTTTGACAGATGGTAGAGTAGTAGATAGAGCCTGCAAAATTAGGTCAGATTAATGAGAATATTTTAAGCAAATTTAAAGTATTCCAAGTACTATCCTAACCAAAAGTGGCAATGTGGTTGAAACCGAAAAACCCACTTTCTTAAGCAGAAATTACTAGTATCTTACTCAGATAACGCTGAGTAAAATATTTAAGTTGTTAATATCAAAAGTTGCAGACTCTAAAAATAAAATTGTAGAATCCCTAAACCTTCAGTGATTTTTATAGTTTTAGTTGAAAATTTCAGATAGTGTTTAACTAATAAAACTTTCGTTTTCTAAATGGTAATCTGGTATAGTGAAAATGAACTTATTGAACAGTATTACTAAGTATTATTTGGTTAATTCTTTCATAGCAAAGTACTAATCTTATGTATACATATATTTGTGTACATTTCTTTAAAAACCATTTGCTAAAATAGGTTTAGTAACAGTGCAATTTAAAAAAAAATTGTTTTACCTAAAAAATATTTATGTACTTCGAGGAAATGTCAAAGGTTTGTTTTTATGATAAAATTATTTAGTCTTAAGAATGAAGTATATTGTCATGATCATAGAACTGCTTTTAACTTCCAACAATGTAAAATTTTTTAAGATGAATTTTGAGATGTGTTTAAGAGTGAATGTTGAAATACACAGCAAAATACTAAAAACTGAAATGTGATATTTCCATATGGTTGGATATTAGGTAGATAATCCAAGAATGAATCTATTAACAGTTGATGTTAAATAAAATGGAAAGATGTTTAGAAATCAGAGTTTAATATAAGGATGAAGTTTACTTTTATATTGGTGTCATACTGTAAGGTGGTTGAAATATAAGGTATAGAATGTCTTCATGTGTTTGATTTGAGATTTTTATGAAAAAGCAGCTTAGTTTGAATAGGATGAAAATAAATACAATTTTTCCCTCACTGACTTAACAAGTATTTTTCAAGTTAGAGAACATTAAGATGAAAAGTGGAAAATATGGTTTCCTTAGTGTCTGGGGAAAAAAATCCAGGTTCAATTTATCACTTTCATTGCAGGTATCTTTAGAAACAGCTTTAATGAGTTAAATGGGAAAAGAGAGGCAGCATTTGAGTTTATATTGTAGATAAGATATAAATCTACAGAGGGGTTCCTAATTTAGAGAGTTTATGGTTTGTGATCTTTGAAGACAGCAAAACTTACTTTGAAAACAAATATTTAGCATCATATAATTGTTCTCCCTATAGTTATGTACTGAGTTGTAAACTTCTAATAATGTAGCTTAGTAAATGATTTGATATCTAAAAGAATCAATACAAATATTAACAATTAACTTGTATTTGGTCAATTCTTACAGAATGAGAAGCTTTAACCTAATTAGGAGTATGTGTTATTTTAGGAGGCCAATTAACAAAGGCTTCAACTGCTATGTATGATTGGCTGTTTTTTAACTACCCCTTGAAGGGGGCAGTTAAAAGACATTTTGTAAAGATTTTGACTGTTTTAAATTTGCAGACCTGATTATCTAAATCTAAACCTTGATATGTGGTTAATTATGTCAGAATTTAGGGGCAGAGATTTATTGTGTTAATTTTTGTCTTTCAGTGATTTGTATCTAATTTGTTTAGTACTTATGTTTTTGGCTAAATGCATAATCAGGGTTAAGTAACATTCACTTTTGGGAAAAATTCTTAGCTGTCCCTAAAATACAGTTATACCATCATTGTTCCTGTCTTACTGAAATAGTTTTTTTTTTTTTTAGGATAGAAAGAATATTTGGATAAACTAGAATACAGATAACATATTTACATATGAAGGAACTTAAAATTAATTATTTGTCAGAGATGTATAATGCTAGTTTATAAGGATATGTATGTTACATTTTAGGCAGTTGGTCAGCTATGACAATTTTCTTTAATAGAAGTTTTATATATTGCTGAGTACTTGTTAAATAATAGATACAGTTAACTTTTTAAATAAAAGTTTTAAAAATATTTGTTTGAAGCAATTTTGTATATGTGTGTATTTTATGTGTTTTTTTTTAAACTAGCAAATAAATCCTTAACCTATTTCAGTTGTCTTTCTTCAAATATGACCTAACGTATTAGAATTTTATTTTCTGATAAGCATTTTTCAAAGCATTTTTCAGGGGGTTCTAAATTTATATTAAATATGTTTTGAAGTGAAATTTCTATTCACGACACCACAAACTACAGTTTTGATACTTCATTAACATGTACTATTTGACTTAGTTTTACTTTCCTATTTTCATGGTTAGAGTCTTGGAGGAGAAACATGAAGCATGTTTCACATGTGGCTGCTGAGACTGATTAATCCCACTGGTTAGTACTTTATTAATCCACTACTGTTTCCAAGTGTCCGAATTTTTAAAAATCTTTCTTTAGGATTTGCCGTTAGTCTTTTTTATTTTATCGCTTTCATATTAAACGAATACACTTTTAAGTATCTTGTTATCCTCTGATCTTCAAAATTATTTCATTATTATTAACATTATTTGTTCCTCACGGAGCTGCTAAGCAGAAAGATTTTTCAATTTTGATAAAAAATAGAAGATTGGAGTTTGCTTTTGATTTTCTAGAAAATATGATCTAAATTTAAAATATTACTACTGTTTTATACTTTTATTTTAAAATGTCTCAGACACAGCCTTCTTGATTAGGTATTATTATTTAAGTTTACCAGCCAGTTTTAGCCCATGTATGTTTTTCTTTTTAATAGTTTATAGATGTCCAAATTTTTCTGACTTTTTATATTTTTCTGAATCACAAATTGCTTAAGGTTCTAAAAGACCAGTTGCATTTAGATTTAAAGCTGTAAGTCTTTAAATAGCATCACATTACATTTAAAGGTAATTGAACAATGAATAGTTCTATTTGTTACTCATCAATTAATACTATATACTTACTAAGTTTTTAACTTTGTATTGCATATTTAAAACTGGTAAATTGCATGTGGAAGTGTTTTTAATGGGATTTATGAAAAAACATTATGAACTAAAATCTTGTTTCTTTGCTAATAGTGTCTAAAGTCAAACATACTGTGATTAGATTTGAGGTACTTGGGAGCCAGAGGCATTTTGTAAGCAAAATAAAGTATCATTTCTTGATTGGAGTTTGACACTTTCTTACTTTCCAGGAGAATAGGTAGAGAATATATTCTCTTTATAAATTTACCCCAACATTGGTTAAAACTCTTAAGAGAATTTTGATAATTAAGCAGTTAAATCTAAACTTACAAGCTGAAGATTACTGTATATATCATTAATTTTTCCTTGCATATATTTTAGCTTCCCTTTCTAATCAAAATACCAATTTTGTCTTTTTTTCTCTCTCCACCCCACTTTTTAAAAAAAAATTCTTTTAAAAATAATTTTATCATGCAGTGATATAAGCAGAACTGGTAGGTAGGTAGATCTCTGAACCATTTTTCATCTGTGTGTCAGTTGCGTATTTTCTTCTCAGCTTACTGTTTTAAGAAGCAGCAGCAGCAGCAGCAAATAAACAAGTTATCACCACAGCCCTTGTTCTTACCCCTTACAGCTGGGAGCAGAGGCTGGGAGATCGATGCTGCTTGTCAGCTGTTGTGAAGAATAGCATCAATATGCAGTAATGGTGGCCAAAGGAGCCTGCACCCATTCGTTTTTACAAACCCAGGTGGGAAGATCCCCACTGTCACTGTACCACATACACAGTATAGAGATACCACATACACAGTATAGAGAATACATTCTTTGGCAGAAAGGTTGCAGCATAAAGAGAACAGTAGTTGCTTGTAGTTCTTAGACTCTATTATTTTTTACTTTTTACTCTATGGCTTTAGTTCATTTAATTTTTATTCAGTTAATTCCATCGGTTAGAATGGAAAACTGTCTTGATTCTGTAGGTACATAGGGTATGTTTCATGTTTTCACTTTTAAGCTGGTAGACTGAAAAAAATTACTAATAATTAGTTGCTGATATCACAAGTTAGATAATATGTTGAGGATAGCAAGAAAAGTTGGCTATCGACACACAGGGGTGTTTCTTTCACTTTTAGACCATATTATCTTTACTTTATAAAAGCCCAGCCTAACAAGGCTGAATTCTTGATTGCACTATAATAGAAGAAAACAGCATTCTGTGTTAACTTGGTGTTATCTAAAAGCAAGCCACAGATGAAAACTTATATCTGTTTTTTCTTACTACTATTTACTTTTTCTACATAACATTTCTCATTGAAATATCTTTTATCTGAAAGCTCAGATTTTATCTGAAAGCTAAATCTTTTGGAAACAGGACTTTGTAATTTCAAATAATATAGAAGAGTGTTTTTATTTTTATAATTTAAATTTGCACAGATTTGTATAACCTAAATACTCATTTTTTTCTTCCGTTTACATCTAATTTCAATAGGTTAGAGATACAGGGAAGTCTAACTATTGGATTTCTACAAATGTTCTGAATTTATTTGTAGAATTCTTGGTGGGAAACTAATGGCTTTTTTTTCTTTTCTTTTCTTTTCTTTTTTTGGTATATAAATCCAAATTGCAAGTTTGACATTTGCAATAGCATTCTATTTAAAAGATAATTATAGTTGCTTTCTGGTCATCTTCATTAAAATCACTCCTGATCACTCTAAATATTTTCCTGTGCCAATCATAATAAATTCAGAATATTAATTCCCTGGTAAAATTATTTTTAAAAGCTTTGTCATAGTATGTGCTTAGTTATCTGAAAAAATAAATAAGCCCACAATCTTTTCTGGCATTGTGAAGTCAAGCATATTCAGCCATAAATTGAGGTTACTTTTGTTGTTGTTGACTAATGTTTTTTAAAAAATATGTGTATGTAATTTAACAGATAACATATTAATTACTGTTACCTCCCCTAACTAAAACATGAGTTACATAATCCTTTCTGTTGAAAACACTTCATTTTTAATTATTACTTACTGCTTAGTGCCTGCGAACCACCTGTATGAGAATAATCTAGAATTTAAAAAATAAAAACATTTTTCCAGACCTGGAACTTGTACTTTTTTACAAGCTCTAAGGGATTTTTCTTAGGAGCACCACATGTGTGAGAAGCATTTCCCAAAATGAACTTTGGGGAAGGATTGTTCATACCAACAAACTGTCTTCTTTTCCTGCATCCTTTTTCCCCTCTTTGGTCATCTTGAATTTAAGCTCAATATTTAATTAGGAATCTTACCATTTCTGTAACAATAGTTGTAGATTAAGTTCTTGAATCTTAAATTCAGCTGATTAAAAAAATAGATTAAGTCTTGGTATTTCCTCAATCATATGAGGAAAATCAGTGTTACCAGAGCTTTATTTTCATGTAAGTACCTTGAGCCAAATTTCAGTCTATTTTCTTTGGAACATTTAGTATACCTATGTGAAACTAATACTTGATGAAAACAAAAGGAATTGATCACTTATGAATTTTTAAATTTTCATACAGATAGCTGTTTTTTAAAAATATGCTTCCAAATGTTGGAGGAAACATAAAATGGGGAACTTTTCATATGCTGCTTGTAGAAACATTTAGCAATATCCTTGTAAAGCTGAAGATACAATAGGCTTGAACCCAACAATTTAATTCCTAGATGCCCTAGATAAACTCAGACATGTAGAAAATAGTCTTGGTTATTTTTAATAGGAAAAAAATGTAAATGTTAAGTAATAAGAGGATGGGAAATTGTGACAGTCATGTGATGAACTGTATAGCTACTAAAATGAGAGCTGTGTTTATCATCATGAGTGCATACCCTACTTCAACAAACAAAAATGAGTTGCATAAAGGTTATATACAGAATAACGTGAAATATTTATATTATACCATTTATCTAAAGCTTAAAAGCAATGATAAAGTTTAAATTCTTTAATTGGTAGTAATACTGTAAAAACATAGGAAATAAATATCAAATTCAAGATTGTGATTGCATCTTTGGAAAGAGTGGAATGGAATCAGGGTATAGCTTACAGGAACATCATCTGTATATGTAATCAATTTTCATAAAAAAACAAAGCAAAGTAAGCATGGCATATTATTAGATTTTAGTAGAGTTGGATTGGGGGTCCAGAGATAGGATGTAGAGGTTCATTTTGGTATTCCTTTGATTTTTCTACGGATTTTGAAGCAAATGATTTTGAAATTTTTAAAAACATGCTGTTCCTTTTTATAAAGATTAGTCTACAATAAAATGTATACTTGCACTGCTCCATTAAGAACGTGGATGGGTTTATCATATTCTTTCTGTTCTGTGTCTTGTAGTAAGTGCTTAACTATTAGTTGATGTAAGAACTACAACTTAGAATCATGACCCATAGAAACTAAACATTCTAACCAACTCAAATTACTAGCATATCTAAAAATATGTCATATGTTCTTGCCTTTGTGTACTTGGAATTGTGCAATATACAATACATGGATTATAGATGATGCAACTGTGTGTGTGAGAAAGATTAATCAGTCTTGGGATACGATCTTGAATTTATCTTAAAATAACTGCAATTATATGGTATTCTTTAGAAGCTCAATGGACTCCAAGTTAGAGTTTTAGCTACATTTAAATTTTTAATTTAAACTACAAGAGGGCAATAGTAATAGAAAAGCAAATTTTAAAAGCCAGTGATAAGCAGGATGTAGTGGTATGCAGGCCTGGAATTCCAGCTACTTGGGAAGCTGAGGCAGTAGGATAGCTTGAACCTAAGAGTTTGGGCTGCAGTGAGTTATGATCACACCATTGCACTCCAGCCTGGGTGATAGAGCAGGACCCCATCTCTTAACAACAACAACAAAATAACAAGAATGCTGCCCTGAGCTGAAACAGAAATGCTGCTGAGTGTTTATAATCTGTGATTGTTCTGTGCTGCATAAGGATCAGAATACAGTGGTGGCAATCTCAGTTGAAATGTTCTAACTTACCTAATGTGATCACATTTTTAAAGTCTTCCCTCTTTTTCCTAGGTTTAATAATGATAGAATGAAGACCATAATAAAAGAGACCTCTATTTAGTCAGCAATTCTTACCTTGTAAGTATTAACTCTGAGTCTCCCCATCATCGTTATAAAAAGTTACTGTTTGGTGTCATATTCTGGTTTATTTCTGATTTTTTTTCCTGCTTATCCTAGTATGGTAACTTTCTAACCTCCCCTAAGCCTCTACATGTTGAGATTTGATGTTAATTAATAGTTTAAAGCAAGAATAATGCCATTGTCTTGGTAAGTTATTTAGAGAAGTATTTTATAGCCTGGCCCTGTCATCTCCAAGTCTGAGAATCACAATTTTGAGCGCTTTTTTTTCAAAGGAATTAACAAATTAGTAATTTTCTTTTTTGCTACCATCATTATTCAGGTTTATTGGTCTTACGGTTTTATAAATTGAGAGTTTTCTCTCCACTTGAGAAATGATTTTTTTAAAATTGTTTTTAATTTCATTAGGTTACACTTGAGACTTCTTTGTAAAGAGCTTAACATTTAGCTGTTAAAACTTGAAGAGGCTGGAGAAACATGAAGGCAGTCCTTTTTCCTTCCCTTTTTTAAATTTTCATTTATTCAGTACATATTTATTGAGCATCTGCCATGTTCCTAGTACTTTTCTAGGAGCTGAAGATATAGCAGTGAACAAAACAGATAAACAAGTAAGTACATAAATTAAAGCATTTCTGACATGGATTCAAAGTCTGAGGTTTTGGGTGGGGGCCAGGACCCTGCATCTTTAGCAGGCTCTCCCTGAGAAGGATGCCAGCAGCTTATCTGTGGTCCATGCTGTAGGGAAGCACAGTGTAAAGAACCCACTCTCGAGAGCCACAGAGCAGTGTCCAGCTGGAAGTCCCCCTTTCTTCTGTCAGGGAAGTTTGCAGAAGTGGATGCAATGGATAGCAACACCCCAGTGATATCTTCAGGGTGGACAGGAAGGCAGTCTGTTTTGTTGAAGGTCAGGAGCAGGTACCTTAATTATTCAAGACATCATTTCTCGCCCTGCAGTACCCCATGTCCTCCCAAACTAAACCTCACATAGTTATTGCAAATATCAAAATGAGGATTTGTTTTTCTCCTTTTTTCTTCCTTTTATATATACACATTCATACCTCTTTCTTAGACAAAGGAACATTTTTCCCCCAATTCATTTAACTTTTGAGACACTTAGAAATTCTAAAAGAATAATTCTAACAAGTTAACTGAAATTAATATTATGCCTCTGGAAAAACAAGATCAAGGGCATATAAAATGCACAAGATGCTTATTTCCATAAAAGTATTTGAGATCCTATAATCAGTTACCAAAAAATGTCATTTCCATCCATTCCTCGAGCTAATTCTGCATCTCTAAAGGAGAAACTCACTTGCAAGACTTTCTGTTCTTAATGATGTTGAGGACATGGCTCTATTTAAATGAAACTAGTTCTTAAGATGCTTTCATTACATTATCTCACCCAGTGACTCAAATAATGTGTATGTGTTGGGGGATGGCCTTAGGATCATAGATGATCAGCCGTTGAACTCAGTAAGGTGAGAATTTTTAGGTAGGAGATCAGTTAAATATTGAAAACTGTTAATAAGAAGCCAGTTTGCAAAGACATTGCCAAAATGCCACAGGTCACTTTCTTTTTCTAATTTTCTCCTGGTTACATTTTTGTCTCTGGAAAATTAGAATGGAAACATTTGCAAATCCCTAAAGAATCCTATATAGTCCAGGCTTGGATTCCTTAATCAGCCCCTTGGAAGCCAGCACAGCCCTTCTTCAACTTAACTCTTAGAAAAAGAAGTCTTTTTAATTCATAATACACTCAGACTGGAGGGCAGTTCACTTTTCAAAAAGAAATAGGTATCATTTTGTTTCTAACAGATGTATAAGCACAGATAACATCACATTCTTAACATCATTTCATCTCCTTTGTAAATTTCTAAGCAAGCAGTCTTGGATACTTTCCAGCATCTTTTAAACATAGGCCATTTGTCATATTTCATAGTTGGAATGCTTTCTGTTGTCTGTTGTAGGTAAATTCCTTTCAGATTCTAAAATAGTGATGTTTTCAATTAAACAATACCCAGAAAAATAGGTACATAGTGACTGCAATAGTCAGTGATCCTATGTGATGGTGTCTTCTCCTTCTCTCCTTTTTTTTTTTAAATGTTTGTTTAATGCCATTATTTCTTTAAGATGGGATTTTCTTTTTTAGCTGTTCCTTTGTGGAATGTGGATGTTCTAGAAGTTGTAGAATAGTGATGTTTCTGTATACAATGCTGTCAATTAAACAATGGCAGTTTTGGGTTCACTTTTACAAATTAAATATAGAGATGGAATATTTTTCAAGTTTATTTTTCAATTTAGAGACCTTAAACTTTCATTGCCTAACAAAAAATTGAGAAATAATTATATGTCTTTGTTTTCTTCCTTTTTCTTTTTTGAACTATTTTGATTTTTCGTATTGCATTTTTTGATTCAGACACTTAAATTATATATTTGTTTGTAAATGTAAGCATATTTTTACCTGTAAATGTAAATACATGTTTATATCTGTTACGTCAATTTAAATGTATCATTTGGTACTTAAAAAACATTTTTAGGTGCTTTGTCAGCACTTAAGAACATTACATCTCTCTTTTTAATAATGTACAACAATAAAAATCTTAAAACATTGACTTTATAGATAAAGGAAAAATGAAGCAGAAAATTTACCAGTGCTGTCAATGTTAGTCCCATAAACAAAAATGATAGAGATAAATTACTTCCTAATTCCAAAGACTTATTAAATTGGCTGCTATCAAGAGCAAGACTAATAAAAAGAAATAAAAAAATTATTTCTCACATAGACTAGTTATCAAGATAAGTTTTTAGAAGTATTATCAAGTTAGCAATAAAAGCAATGACATGTAATCATACGAGTCTAGAAAATACTGTCAATTGTTAAATTATAAATAATACAAATGTAGGACTGACTGAAAATACTGCAAAAAAAAAATGACAGTGTTTCAATCTGTGAAGCAGTAAGTAATCGATGATATGGCAGATGATACAAAATCTGTTGTGCTTTCAATAAAACCAGAATGATGTAATTATATTATGCACTACACATAGCCAAAGATGCTCCTATTTTTAATTATTGTGATAGAAATTTACTCTTACGTAAATTGCTGTCTACCTGTGCCACTGATGAGGAAATTCCAGTTACCTTTAATAGTTTAAAAATGGAAATGTTTCTGGGAGAAAGGAATTTGCCAAAAGAGAAAAAATAAGTTGCTGTTTTGTTAGTTAGATTAGTGATGAAAAGTGTTATAATCTAAAAAAATTCATAAAGATACCAGCTACTATCAACATTTGATAGTAAAGAGAATGTCTTATAAACTTATTCATATGTTGAAGTGCCATTAATTTAGTAAATATATAAAATCTAGGCTTTTGTGTATTGTTCTATGATTAATGAACATAGAGAAAGTTCACAACATGTTTCAGCTGTTTTTCATTGTTCAAATAATTGCTATTTTTGAAAATTAGACATTTAATTAAAATGCCAGGTATTCCTTGTCCTCATTCTTACATATTTGTCATATATATGTTTAGCAAAATTCTTGAGTTAAATATTAGCTTTTATGTTTAAGCAATGGCTGTGTTTTTGCTATTAATAAAATTACAGCCATAAAATTTGAATTTTAGTGCTAAAATTATAGAAAAGAGTTGGGCTTGTTTCCTCAATCTGAACAACTTCTTAGCTTCAAGATGGAGGATTCAAAGAGGAATAACAGGGAATTTTTTATTTACGAAGTTACTTGGTTTTCTTAGGAAAACAAAAACAAGGTAGAATTTAACAGCATGGGGTCTGATTTAAATAGAAGATAATCGTATAGATATAATCAACTCTGCTGTCATGGGATCTCAAGTTATAAACATAAATGCAGTAGGTAATATCCCCTGACTTGTTCTATGTACTTTTGCCCTAATCTACTACCTGTTAGTCTGAATCTTGAATTTTTAAACTTAATCTCCATGTAAAAGCAGAAATAAATTGAATGCAGAATTAAAATATATATTGTCAGTTATTACACCTGATTTTTTGCCTACAGTATAAGCTTAATTTTTCCTGTTATAGCCAGTAAACTACCTTAATGCTTATTTTTCTGTTAAAACAAATTATTTCAAAATATCTTATAAAATTTGTTTCTTAAAGTAAAACTATTTGTAGCTCATAAAAATGAAGTTTTGATATATTTAACAGTATTACCACTAAGAATGCCATCCTTGGCCAGGTGTGATGGCTCATGCCTATAATCCCAGGGCTTTGGGAGGCCAAGGTGGGTGGATCATGAGGTCAGGAGTTCAAGACCAGCCTGGCCAACATGGTGAAACCCAGTCTCTACTAAAAATACAAAAATTAGCTGGGCATGGTGGCAGACACCTGTAATCCCAGCTACTAGGGAGACTGAGGCAGAGAATTGCTGGAACCCAGGAGATGGAGGTTGCAGTGAGCCAAGATCACGCTACGGCACTCCAGCCTGGGCGACAGGTGAGACTCCGTCTCCAGGAAAAAAAAAAAAAAAAAATTCAAGTACTCTACCACTGGTGAAATTTCAGAACTCAGTTTAAAATGTTTAGGGAGGCCAGATGTGGTGGCTCCTGCCTATAATCCCAGCACTTTGGGAGGCTGATGCATGTGGATCACTTGAGGTCAGGTGTTCAAGACCAGCCTGGCCAACATAGTAAAACCAGTCTCTAATAAAAATATAAAAATTAGCCCAGTGTGGCGGTGGGTGCCTGTAATCTCAGCTACTGGGGAGGCTAAGCCAGGAAGATTGCATGAACGCGAGAGGTGGAGGTGTATTCCAGCCTGGGCAACAGAGGGAGACTCCATCTCAAATAAATAAAATGTTTAGGGAAATAAAAATATTTGAATTAAAATTCAAACACCTGAATTTTAAATTATCATTATTTTTAGTTTTTATATCCTTAGTTCAGCTCTTTGTTTCTTTATACCTCTAGTATTTGGTGCCCTGTAGTCAGAACTTAGAATTGGCAGTCTGTCCTCTAAATCCTTAACAAGACAAAATAGTAAAGTACACTGAATTTTTATAAGTCAATTTTATTTCAAATTGAACTTTATTAATTTTATTTGGACCCTAGAATATTAGAATTAGAATCATAGTAAACAAACATTTTCCTTTACGTTATAAATTGTATTTATGTTAATAATAACAAACTAAAATTCTCATAAGAGGGTAGGTTTCAACATATAGTACAGTAAGTTCTCACTTAAATTAATAGATTCTTGGAAACTGCAGCTTTAAGCTAAATGGCATGGAATAAAACTAGTTTCACCATAGGCTAGTTGATACAAACAAGATGTAAGTTCCTACAGCATATTTCTGGTCACAAAGAACATCAACAAACTTCTAAATAAAGATCCAACACATTTCTGGTATTAGACATTGTGAAATAAATGTGAGTTATACATACATTTAAGAAAATTAATAGAAACAAAATAACTATTTACCCAATTTTTGATGATTGATGGTGGTCATAGAGGTGGTGAGTTAAATTAAGGATTAAATGTTTGCAAAGTGAAAACTGTAAGGAACACCTTCTACCACCATATTGTTCAAAAGCAAGCAATAACAAATATGGCAGCGTTGCTGAGCACTTTCATACTGCATCATTTGTTGTTGTGCATTTGTATGATGGTTTTAATTTGACAAGTTTTTATTTTACAATAATTTACATTCATTTATTTTCCAACCCACTTATTCCACTTTGGGGTTGCAGGTGACTGGTGTCTATCCCAGAAGCTCAGGATGCAATCTGGGAACCAACCCCGGATAGGATGCCATTCCATCATAAGGTTTCCTCATACCCCCCACACTCACCCATACTGAGAAAATTTAGATGTGCCAACTAATGTAACATACACGTCTTTGGGATGTAGGAGAAAACCCACACAGACATAGGGAGAACATGGAAACTTCACACATTGTAGTCCCAGACAGAAATCTGTGTATTTTTTCTCTTTAGTGTTAAAAATGAAATGATGTTGAATGAAACAGCATCATTTGAAGATCTTATGTGTATAACTTTGGCCCTAGATCTACTGTCTAAAAATCGTTTTTATATCTTTTCTCTATGCTGTACATTCTCAGGTTCTTCCACTGTTGTCATAGCATTAATTTCTAGACCATTAATATTCTGGATACACAACTTTGGATCTGTTATATTCCTTTTAAAATAATAATGTATAGGTACAAAACACACTGCATCTCTTATGAGTAAAGTTCTGCAGTGCAGTCTGCACTAGCTTTTTTTTTTCATTAATACTATTGGGTCATGTTGAGCTGCAGTCCACTGAAACACTTAAGGGTGTTAGAATTTCAAATCCTACTGTAAACTTAGATTCAGTAGGCATTTATTGAACACCTGTTCACTACTAGATGTGCTTGTATAAATTTCTGCTGCTTATTTTACTGAGAGTTTAAAATGTAGAAATTGACCAGTAGATTTATTGTATTCGGGATGATTTTATAGTTTAGGAGACAAGACTAGAATTTCTATAAGAACAGATTGTGAGGACAAAAATAAATAATAAAAAGAATTTCTAAATAGTTTGTTAAATGCAATAATAACTTTGTAAACTACAGATGAACTGATATTAGAGCACATGTAAGAAAATAAATGTCTAAAAAATGCTATTGGAAATAAGAGTCGTAAGTAATTAAGGAAAAAACATTAACTTTATGCAATTTATTTTTGTCCATATTTCTTAAATTCTAATATAGAAAGAAAACCAACTTAAGATATTTAAAGATTCCCATCTACTCAGATTTATCATATTCAAGTTGAATTCTTAGGTAGGACATTTAATTAGTCTCACCTTGCAACATGACTGCTTTTTTTTTCTTGGAAGATTACAAGAATAGACAGTTGTGGTATATCAAAGGCCAGTAGAGCTATTAAAGGCCCACAGCCCGGAATATAAACCACCAGACTTGGAACTATGACTGTTGTGTAAAGGTTAAGGACTGAATGATTCTGCCCTTGGAATATTTTTGTGTTTTTTTTTCTTTTAGAAACTCTTTTCTTGGGTTCTACAACTAGCTGTTAGGGCTCTTTTCATGTCTGGTTAGAAAGTGGCTTTTCTTTTAGCCAGGAAACTCAAAAGGAGAGATTTCAGGGATGGAGTTGTGACGATATTTCCAGTGGACCAAGATAAAGGATTGAAGAAATGGCAGTGGTCTATACTAGTAAAGATTTCCTCACAGCTGGTCCATTTTGAATGGAGAGGTAGGTATGGAATAGGGAAACAAGTTATCTGCCCAGCACAGTATTCAATAATGAGAAAATTTTCTGTATTCAAAAGTTCTTAGTGGTTATTAATGTCTCTTAAAAGAGACCATTTAGGCCGGGCATTATGGCTGACACCTGTAATCCCAGCACTTTGTGAGGCTGAGGAGGGCAGATTGCCTGAGATTGGGAGTTCGAGACCAGCCTGACCAACATGGAGAAACCCCGTCTCTACTAAAAACACAAAATTAGCTGGGCGTGGGGCGCATGCCTGTAATCCCAGCTACTCTGGAGGCTGAGGCAGGAGAATCACTTGAGCAGGGGAGATGGAGCCAAGATTGTGCCATTGCACTCAGCCTGGGCAACAAGAGTGAAACTCTGTCTAAAAACAAACAAAAAACAGGACTTCAGTCCTGGAGAGCTGCAAGCCCCACAGGCTCTCAGGCTGTTGGTCCCCAGATAGATCCACTCTGTTGGCTATTTAAAAATAAATAAATAAAGAGACCATTTAACTGGAATCGAAGTTGTTTTCTTTGGAGAAAGTAGGTCATACTGGATAGGTCTTAATCATACAGACCTTGATACTTAGGCAGAGATTCTACTTAGAAAACTAGAAATTCTTTTTTTTTTTTTTTTTTTTTTTTTAATCGGTTTTGCTCTGTCACCTGGGCTAGAGTGCAGTGCAGTGCAGTGGCATGATCATGAGTCACTGCTGCATCAAACTCCTGGGCTCAAGTGGTTTCCCCCACCTCAGCCTCCTGAGTAGCTGGGATTACAGGTGCCCAGTAATTTTTACAATTTTGGAGGGGAACTCAATGATGAGAAACACATGGATACACAGAGGGGAACAACACACATTGAGGTCTTTTGGAGGGTGGAGGGTGGGGGAGGAGGGAGAGGATCAGGAAAAATAACTAATAGGTACTAGGCTTAATACTTGAGTGATGAAATAATCTGTATAACAAACTCCCATGACAGATTTGACATGGTGGCTCACACCTGTAGTCCCAGCACTTCGAGAGGCCAGGGCAAGGTGGGTCACTTGAGGTCAGGAGTTCAAGACCAGCCTGGCCAACATGGCAAAACTTTGTCTCTACTAAAAATACAAAAAAAAGTTAGCCCAACTTGGTGCACTGGCCTGTAATCCCAGCTACTTGGGAGGCTGAAGCAGGAGAATTGCTTGAACTCCGCAGGTTGAGGTCACAAGTAAGCCAAGATCATGCCACTGTAATCCAGCCTGGGCAACAGAGTAAAACTTTGTCTCTAAAAAATAAAAGAAGAAAACCACCTCTCGTAACAGGTGTTTACCTATGTAACAAACCTGCAGTTGTACCACTGAACTTAAAAATTAAAGAAAATTTTTTTGTAGAGATGGGGTGTTGCTACATTGCCCAGGCTGGTCTCTCAAACTTTTAGGCTCAAGCAGCCCTCTCACCTCAGCCTCCAAAAATGCTAGGATTACACACATGAGCTACCTCATCCAGCTTAGATATATTCTTGAATATATGAGCTTTAGGAAGTTTTATTAATTGATTGAGGACTAGGAGGTCTAGCTAAAATGCAATTGGAGTTATAAGGGACTTAAACCTAGATTTAAGTTATGAAATCAAGAATGGCAAATCAGTGAACTGAGTTCTTATGAACAGTGAGGGTTCATTCATAATAGAAGGAAGAGTTATATGTGCACAGATACATGTTAAATTTGGTGGGAACTGAGGAAATTTCTGATAGTTTCCATTTTCGCAATGAAAGTAAAAATGAAAGGGAAGGTGTTGGAAGTTTGAAAGGGGAGAAGGGACGCAGCTGTTCCATGTTTTTCTAGAAGAATGAGAGAATGAATGGACCAAGATTGCCAGAAAACTCTTAAACAAATTTTAGATATAAAAGATAATAGTAAAGAAAAGTTATCTCTGTTCACAGATGACACAATTACGTATGTAGAAAAGCTTTAAGAGTCCACCAAAAACTGTTAGAACTAATGAATTCAACAAAGTTGTGTGATACAAAATCACACAATCAGTCGTATGTCCGTTCACTAACAATGAACAATTCAAAAAGGAAATTAAGAAAACAATTCCATTTACAAAGCATCAAAAAGAATAAAATACTTGGGAATAAACTTAACCAAGGAGGTAAAAGACTTGTGTATAGCAACTACAAAATATTGCTGAAAGAAATTAAAGACAACAAGTAAATGGAAAGGCATCACATATTTATTGATTGGAAGACTTAATATTGTTAAAATGACAGTACTACCCAAAATGATCTACAGGTTGAATGCAATTTCTATCAAAATCCTAAATTTTGTTTAGGAGAAATGGGAAAATTTATTCTCACATTCATATGGAATCTCAAAGGACATGAAATAACCAAAATAAAATTTAAAAACAGTTGGAGGTCTCACTACCTAATTTAAAAACCTACTACAAAGCCATGGTAATCAAAACAGTAATGTTGCTAGCATAAAGGTAGACATACAGTTTCATGAAAATAGACCCAAGGGCCCACAAATAAACCCTAGCATATATGTTCAAATGATTTGCAGCAAAGATACCAAGAAATGCCAAAGACCCTCATTCAGTAGAGAAAGGACCGTCTTCAACAAATGGCATTGGGAAAACTGGATATCCATACCAGAAAAGAACAAAGTTGGACCCTCACCTTACACTATATGCAAAAATTAGCTAAAAATTAATTTTTGAATCAAAGACCTAGACATAAGAGTTAAAAATATGAAACTCTTAGAAGAAAACAAAGGGCAAAAGCTACAAGACATTGGATTTGGCAATGATTTCTCAGATATGACACCAAAAGCACAGACAAAACAAGTACATCAATTGGACCTTTATCAAAATTTAAAACTTTTGTGCTTCGAAGGATACTATCAATGTGAAAAGTCAGCCCACAGAATGGGAGAAAATATTTGCAAGTCATGTATCTAACAAGGGATTAATATTCAGAATATATAAACTCAATAAAAAGCCAAGAACCCAGTCAAAAAATGGACAAAGGACTTAAATAGACATTCCTCTAAAGAAGGTATGCAGTTGGCCAGCAAACTCAAGATGTTCAACATCACTATTCATTAGGGAAATGGAATTGAGAACCACAATGAGATACCACTTCATTTTCATTAGAATGGCTACTATCAGAAACAAAACAAGAAAATACATGTTGGCAAGGATGGGAGAAATTATAAATTGCTGGTGAGAATGTAAAATGGTGTCACCACTCTAGAATACAGTATGGCAGTTCCTCAAAAAAATTAAAAATAGAATTACTGTATGATCCAGCAATTTTGCTTGGGCACATACCCAAAATAATTGAAAGAAGGATTTCAAAGAGATATTTTTTACACTATGTTGGTAGCAGCAGCATTCATAATAGCCCAAGACAGAAACAACCTAAATGCCCGTCGAATGGACAAACAAAATGTATACACACAATGGAAAACTATTCAACTGTAAAGAGGAAAATTCTGTTGCATGCTACAACATGGATGAACCTTGAAAAAGTTATGCTAAGGGAAGTAAGCCAAACACAAAAGGGCAAATACTGTATGTTTCCACTTATATAAGATAACTAGAATAGGCAGATTCATAGAGACAGAAAGTAGAATGGTGATTTCCTGAGGCTGAGGGGCAGAGGAGATAAGCAGTTGGTGTTTAAGCAGTATCAGTTGGGGAAGATGAAAAAGTTCTGGAGATGGAGGGTTGCACAAGAGGGCAAACATTTATACCACAGAAGTGTATGCTAAAAACTGGTTAAAACGGTGAATTTTATGTATATTGAACCACAATTTTAAAAATACAGTTGACCCTTGAACAATGTGAAGATTAGAGGTGCCAACCCTCATACAGTTGATAATCTCTAAGTTTTGGCTTCCCTAAAACTCAGCTACTGATAGCCTCCTGTTGACCAGAAGCCTTACCAATAACATAACGTCAATAACACATATTTTGTATATGTATTATATACCATATTAAAGTAGGCTAGAGAAAATATTAGCAAAATAATACAAAGAGAAAGTATGTTTATTGATTAAATGGAAGTGGATCATCATACACACCTTCATCTTCACTGTTTTCACATTGAACAGGCTGAGGAAGAAAAGGAGGGGTTGGTTTTGCTATCTCTGGGGTGGAAGAGGTGGAGGAGGTGGGAGAGGAGGCAGGAAAGGACAGGCATACTTGGTGTAACTTTACAGAAAGACATCATAATTTTTGTCTGACTTTTTTGCTTTTTTACTTTTCTGAAAAATGTTTTTGTAGGTTACCAATCCTCTGTCCACCTTGTGCTTTAGTTTCAGTGCCCATATTATAGAAATCAAAATTAGTCTTGAATAATTACAGTCCTTCTGCCAGACTGTCTAATGTCAGATTGTCTTCTGGCACTGCTTCTTTGTTGTATTCCTCATCATCTGGCATTGGTTCAGAAGCAGTCATCTCTTATCTGTTAATTCCTCTGGTGTCTGTTAGCTGTTGAATTTCTCCAAGATCCATATCTTGAAACCCTTTGCCCCTCCCCCACCACACCTTTTTTTGTCATATCCACAGTCTCTTTCATGATATCTGATTGTCTCGCTCATAAATCATATGAAGTCATACACAACATCTGGACAAAGTTTTCTCCAGGAATGTGTTTCAGACTTGATGGCTTTCACAGCTTTTTCTGTAACAACAGTAGCATAATCAGTGGTATAATTCTTCCAGACTTTCATGATGCTCTATCAGGGTCCTCTTCCACAGCATTGATAGTCATTTCCACAGAGTACTGTGTATAATGAGCTGTAAAGATCCTTATGACCCTGATACAGAGGATGAAATAGAGACATTGTGTCGGGGAATGTAGACCACCTCAGTGCCTTTGGTGTTAAACTTGTGGTTCTTTGTGGCCAGGAGCATTGTCCAATATCAAAAGAACTTTAAAAGGCAGTCTCTTATTGGCAAGGTACTTCCTGACTTTGGGAACAATGCATTGATGGAACCAATCCAGAAAAAGCATTCTCGTTGTGTATACCTTCTTCTTGTACAACCAAAAGACTGGCTGCTGGTTTTTCTTTTCCCTTTGAGGCTCAGGGCTTAGCAACTTTATGGCTAAAGGCAGCAAACCTTACTGCATTTGCACAAAACAGTAGAGTTTGCCTATCTCTTCCTGCCTTAAATCCTGGTGCTTGCTTCTCTTTCTTACTCATAAATGTCCTTTGTGGCATTTTCTTCCAGAATAGGACACATATATCAGCATTAAAAACCTATCCAGGCAGATATCCTTTCTCCCCACCAATTTTCTTAGTGGCGTCTAGGAACTCATCTGCCTCAAAGCTGTTACTCTTGTTACCTTGACATTTTTAAAACCAAACGTCTTTCTGAAACTCAGACCATCCTTCTCTGGCACTAAATTCTTCAGCTTAAGATCCTTGACTTTAAAGTAGTCTTATAATGACTTTTTCTCAAATCATATTAGAGTCTATAGGTATGCCTTTTTTGTAACAATCCTGCACCTACATAAAAGCTGCATTTTTAATATGAGGTAAGGTGTTTCACAAAAAGTCCAAGGTTTTTGTTCCTGCTTGTGTAGCTGCAGCATGGCTACATGAATCCACCTCCCTCCTTTTTTTTTTACAATGATCACACTGGATTCATTTATCTTGAAATGGCAACCATGGCTATAGACCTCAATGTACAGAACGTATGAAGCAATTCAACTTTTTATTGTAATGTCATAACCTTTCTCAGGTTCTTGGAAGCACTTTCCAGCATCACCAGTGGCACTTAATATGGGTCTCATAGTTTTATTCATTGTTTACACTATTGCATTAAACACAATGAAAAATACACAGGAGATTACTTTTTACTGCAATATGCAATTTACTGAAGAAACTGCTAACACTGAGATGATTAGCATGAGAGTATTTTAAGCAAATACTGGAGCTCACCACAGTAACAGGTGACTCCAAAATTATTGTAGTAGTATTGTATGAACTATAATTTTAGTCAGTTATTTAATACTGCATCTTATGTTTGTTTCTTTACTGCAAATGGCACTATGTACAGTCTGTGTGTAAGTTTTGATAAATTTTAACTCATACTTTGTATATATTTTATGAGAGTACATTGTAAAATAGACTAGAATCTACATACATATATATCTTATACACCAGTAACAGGTTTTTCTTAATTTTTTAGCTATTTCTAGGCTATGCGGTTCATCTGCAAGTTTTTTCAAATTGTCACAAATTTCAAACATTTTTCAGTATATTTTAAAAATTCATATATAAGTATGCCTGTGCAGTTCAAACCCATGTTGTTCAAGAGTCAAATGTAGCTGGACCCAGTGGCTCAGGCATATAATTCCAGCACTTTGGGAGCCTGAAGCGGGCAGATCATTTGAGGTCAGGAGTTCAAGACCAGGCTAACCAACATGGTGAAGCCTCATCTCTACTAAAAATACCAAAAAAAATTAACACAGTGGCAGATGCCTGTAATCCCAGCTACCCCAGAGGCTGAGGCAAGAGAACCGTTTGAACCCAAGAGGCAGCGGTTATAGTGAGCCGAGATCATGCCACTGCATTTCAGCCTGGACGACAGAGTGAGACTCCAAAGGTCAAATGTAATAAGTGAGAATATTGTTGCTATGAAATTTTTTAAAAATATGTGAATATTTATGTTTATGTCAAGTTTAGCACTCTTGGCTTAGTTGAAAATATATGGACTTTGCAGGAAAAAAAAAAAAAGGATTGGAAATGAAATAACCCAGGTGATTTCTTCTTGAATTTGGAATAATCACTTAATGTTTAGAATAATTATTGGATGTCTACATTCACTATTCAGGGACAAAGAAAAATATGTGGTATTGAATAGTTACTTATTTTATTTTTTTCTTTTGAGACGGAGTTTTGCTCTTGTTGCCCAGGCTTGAGTGCAATGGCGAGACCTCTGCTTACTGCAACCTCCTCCACCTCCTGGGTTCAAGCGATTCTCCTGCCTCAGCCTCCCGAGTAGCTGGGGTAACAAGCATGCACCACCACGCCCAGCTAATTTTGTATTTTTAGTAGAGACGGGGTTTCTCTGTGTTGGTCAGGCTGGTCTCAAACTCCCGACCTCAGGTGATCTGCCCACTTCAACCTCTCAAAGTGCTGAGATTACAGGCATAAGCCACCTCGCCCATCCTATTTTATAATTGTGTGTCTTAAAATTTAAATGATTTAAAATTCTTTCTGAAAAGAGACTGTGTATCTGGTATACTGCTAACTAGTGTAATAACTGGGATAGTGCCTGCCACATAGTAGGTATTCAATAAAATATTTGTTAAATAATTTACAGGCACCTTTTATATTTGAAGAAAATTATGTTTAAGTTTTTATCTGGAAAATATATGTGGTAAGGGAGAGCCTGAAGGACAATTCTTTAATTTAATTGATAAATACAAATATATGTTATGTATTTCTCAAGTGAATGCTAACAGGTTTATTTTGATTACATGTTAAAAATTGTGCAGGCCAGGCATGGTGGCTCTTGCCTGTAATTTTAGGACTTTGGCAGGCCAAGGCAGGAGGATTGCTTGAGGCCAGGAGTTTGAGACCATCCTAGGCAACATACCAAGACCCTGTCTCTACAATAAAATAAAAATGTAAAGTGCCCTGCGTGGTGGTGTGCACTTGTAGTCCCAGCTACATGGGAGGCTGCAGTGGATGGATCACTTCAGCCCAGGAGGTCAAGGTTGCAGTAAGCTACAATCATGACACTGTACTCCAGCCTGGGCAACAGAGTACCTTGAGAAGAGAAATAAATCCTGTAGCTCTTGGTCTTCCTGTTCCCTGCCAGTCTGGTCCATTTACCAGGTAAGGAAGTATACGCCTAAAGTTTCCAATTACTCAGATGTAGAAATGAAATTTTTTTTCTCTAAAAGATACCAGAAATTGCTGTATCTCTTAAAAAAACAAAAAACGTTGTGCAGAAACTTGAGACAATAAGGAGCAGAGTTATATGTGAAATCCAGATTGCTTAGACAGGAGATTAGCTACAGATAGTTTTTATTAATGGGAAAAATATTCAGAAAAAAATTAATATGAAATGTGACCCTGTGCTTTGTATAAGTAATTAGATATTAGAATGGAGGGGCAAATTTTAATGCTTTGGTTGTATACATCACTTTACCATTCTGTAATAGATGTAATTTTAGCATAGCCATTTTAATGATGAGAAAATGAGGCAAAAAGATTGTCTAGGCTTGAGCAGCGGCACCACTAGAGTGGTGGCAATTTTCTGACATCTTTTAGAGAAAAGGAATTTAATTTCTACAGCTTAGTAAGTGGAAACTTTAGGAGTATTCTTTCTTACCTGGTAAATGCACCAGATCAAGAGCTACAGGATTTGTTCTATTTCTCATCTCAGGATACCAAACTAACTCATCATCCCAAGGATTCATATTTTAGAATTACTTACTGTATCAAATGATCTCCAACTCTAAGAGACCTTCTAATGTGGAGATCAATGATGAAAGTAAAATAATTAGATTATTAATAACAAATGACCTAAGGGAGAATTGGATTGTTTGCAGCTTTTTTTTATTAACTGTATTTAGAATTAAAATGTCTTAATTAGAAATTTAATAAAATTAAGTTTATTTAGAATTATTTTTCTTTAAAAGTATATTTGCATTTTGCTAGCTTAAGTTTATTGAAACTGAGCTCTTGTATGTCATTTCATATTTTTCCCTTGATGTGAATGAAGTCTTACCTACTTGATGAAGATGTCTTTTGAAAGCTGTACTGCAAGGGACAAAATGTTCATAAATTCTGCTTTTACCAAGGTAAAGATCAAATTTTATAAATTTGCTTTTTGGTTTATACTAGGAAAAATAACTTCATATATTGAATATATTCAAAAGTTTAAACATTTAATTGTATTGCCCTGATAAGTTCTCATAGCAAATAAATGCTTTTCTTTTCCACATTTTATTCTTTGTTTCCTAACCTATAGCCCTGTGCTGAGCACAGAACGGACTTCAGTTAAGTTTTTGATGTAGAAATGTTTTATTACTTTACTTTAAGTCTTCTTTAAAATAACTGATAATGCATATTACATCAGTGTTATAATGTTTAGACAGATATTTTTTGTATGCATTTTTTTTTTCTGAAAAAATATTTTTTATATTCTTTAGGTGCTAATGTGTGTTTAAAAAAAAATCAAAACCTTGGAGTAAAGTAGCAGCACATAATGGTTTGTGGATTTTGAAAAGGTGCAGGCCATATTGTGCTGCCTCAAAAATACAAGGATCTGATCTTCTGAAAAAAATATATTTCTTCTTATTCATAGCTCTTATGATAGCAATGTCAGCAGTGCCTTAGCAGCACGTAAATATTGGCGTTAAGATTCTAAAATTATCTCCAGTATTAACTGTGCTGCTGAAGTAAGGTTGACCATACTCTACAATTGTATTTTAATGTATATTAATGTTACTAATGTATCTTTAGTTTTATTGATGTCTTTTCAGTATTATTATAATCTTATTTTTAGTATGCTTCTGTAAAAATAATACTAATTTATCAGATGTATTGTGTCTTAAAATATTATAATTATAATTTAATAATAATTGTATTGAATACCATCAAGAGTTTCTTGAAAGCTTATGCAGCATTAGAGGAATTTATTTTAATGCACATTTACATTCAACATAGACATTAATTCAGAATTTTACTTGGGATAAAACAAATTCAAGTTTTCCCTTTGTTTTGTAATTACTTTTAAAATATGCCGTTATCTCACAGATAAATTATAAAATATATTAAGCATTTTGAACAGAGCGTAGTTACTGTTTCCGAATATTTCTTTATATGTGAAAGGGGAAAAGGCATCAAAATAAGGGAATTAAATACCTGAAATTCTGGTTCTCAAAACACACTTAACCATAACTTTAAAGGTAGGAATACCCTTGTAGGTAACCAACCCACTCGTTGGATAGCTGAGGAAACATAAAACTCAACTAATTTGCTACACATATCAGATTAGTGTTTTAGTCCTGTGTCTTCTTTTTTGTTTGTTCATTTGTTTTTTGAGAGGGAATCTCGCTCTCTCGCCAGGCTGGAGTGTAGTGGCGCGATCTTGGCTCACTGCAACCTCCTCCTTCCAAGTTCAAGCAATTCTGCCTTAAGTCGCTGGGATGACAAGTGCCCCTCACCACGCCCAGCTAAATTTTAGTAGAGACGCCTGGCCTAATTTAATTCAAATCTGAACAGAAGGCCGGGCGCAGTGGCTCACGCCTATTGTAATCCCAGCCCTTTGGGAGGCCAAGGTGAGTTGATCTCCTTAGGTCAGGAATTTGAGATCATCCTGGCCAACATGGTGAAGCCCCGTCTCTACTAGAAATAAAAAATTAGCCAGGTGTGGTGGCAGGCACCTGTAATCCCAGATACTCGGGAAGCTGAGGCAGGAGAATCACTTGAACCGGAGAGGTGGAGGTTGCAGTGAGCCGAGATTGCGTCGTGGCTTTCCAGTCTGGATGACAGAACAAGACTTCTTCTCAACAACAGAAAAAAAAAAAAATCTGAACAAAAATGCTTTATTTACCTTATTTTCCTTATCTTGGTGTTTTAAAGTCATTAAATTTAAAAGTGATGTTCAGGATAAGATGAATATGTTTGTGTAGTGTACCATAACTCTGGTATTATTTTCTACAAGGAGTGTCTTAGAGTTTTCAATTGTAACCATGCAGAAAAATCTACAAAATAAAAACAGTTGTTAATTAATCCTTTCCAATCATAATTGTCTATTTTGGAAACTCCTAAAGTATTTCAGATGTAATTTAAGAAATTGTATTCGAGGCTCGGAGTGGTGGCTTACGCCTGTAATCTTAGCACTTTGGGAGGCCAAGGCGGGTGGATCATCTGAGGTCAGGAGTTTGAGATCAGCCTGGCCAACATGACAAAACCCTGTCTCTACTAAAAATGCAAAAATTAGCTGGGTGAGGCAGCGGGCACCTGTAATCCCAGCTACATGGGTTGCTGAGGCAGCAGAATCGCTTTAACCTGGGAGGCAGAGGTTGCAGTGAGAGAAGATCATGCCACTGCACTCAGCCTGGTGACAGAGTGAGACTGTCTCAAAAAAAAAAAAAAAAAAAAAAAAAAAAAAAGATTGTATTTGAAAGCTAAAGGACCTTTTTGTTTAAATTCTAATTTGAATATAAAATATTATAGAAAACAAAGCTGTCATTTTTAAAAACAGTCACTTTTTACCCAGCAACGTTTTGTTCCCAATATACCATATATAGTGGATAGAACTAAGCTAGCATTTACATGGAAATACTGCCTTGGTGCTTTTAAAAATCATTTATCAAGCTCTTAACTTGTTTTCTGTATTTCATTTCAAACCTTGCATGAAAGATTGCACTAAATATATAACTTTTGGTTCCACTAAAAATATTCCAGGACCTAACACAGATGCTTAGAATATTTATTGAATGAATTACAAAGTTTACCCACTACTGTCTAATACTTTCCAGAACAACCCAGGAGTTTTTGTTTCTTTTTTTCTTCTTCTTTTTTTTTTTTTTTTTTTGGTATCCTAAATGTGGCTGAAGTCAGGTTTTAAAAATTATATTCAATCTGTCTTCTAAATGACAAGAAATATTTGCCTTTTCCATTTACCAGATGATTCTTTATATCATTAAGTGGTCTAGATGTGAAGAGGGATTATTTGGAATTTTTATAGATAAATGAAAACTTTTCTTGTTTTTAATCCTGACAGTGGATTAAAGAAAAATTGAAATATTTGAGAAGTAAGAGAATATAGGAAAAATCCTGCAATGAAACTTATTGAAATATTATTTAGTTTCCAGTCTCAGAGAAGAGGAGGTGGCCTGTCGATATCTATGAAACAACATTTAGGAAACTCTCAACAGGACTGGATGTTTTATTTATAGAGTTGTAATTTTGAAACACATCAGGAGCCAGTACTAAAATGAAAGTTTATACCTTTCAGTGTTAATCTTATTTTGGTTTCTTGTTTTGCAAAAAAAACATACATAGTTATATATGGGTATAAAGTTTTCATTTTTCTTATTTGGAAAAAATACTAATCTTTTTCATTTAGGTTTCTTTTTAAATTGATGCCAAAGAATTTCAATATTGAACCTCTTAAGTCTGTTACTTGGAGTATGGATTGAGTTTGGAGCTTACTCAGAGGACTGCGGGAGAGTGTCCAGGAGGTAGCAAGAAATGTATTTCAGTCATTCTATTTGCATCTTATATTCAAGGACAAATCTCTCCAGATGGCACGTATTAATATGTGATAATAGATTTGAAAACTTGACCTGGCCATAGACTAAATTCCATATTTATTATTAAAGATTTTCTTCAATCAGTTATGTATCTTTTTGATTAATTCAGTTATAGGTGTTTTTTAAGCCACTAAGTGTTATTACTGATACATGCACCAGTTAGTCCTACTTAGATTAGCAAGATTATACTTTCATAAACTATTCTTTCTCTAAATTAATATATTTATATATTTAGAAGTTGACATTCTAAATCAAATTGTGTTTTTTTTCCTTTTGCAGGTGGATAATTACTATATCTTCCTCATGGAAAAAGTTTTATTTTAAGTGTTATTTCTCATTGAATACTATCAAAAAGGAAAAAAAATGACCTAAACTTTTGAGATAGATTTGGCTCTAGTAAGTATTTAGATATATCACTTGCATATCTGGGAGAAGAAATAAGAGGCTATCATCAATACATTCCTATCTACTAAAAAATTTTGTTTTACATATGTCAAGGGATTACTTATAGCTTCCATTTTATTACTAATAACTTGAACACTTTTATTGAAAAACTAACTCCTCCACTGGAAATTTAACTTTATGTTCTTATCTCCTTTACATATAAATACATCTCAGGTATTTCTGATGTCTTTCTTTTTTTTAAGCCTATATGCAATGAAAAATATATTGGCAAAATATTTAAATGTTTTATGCTAAAATTACTGGGAAACGTGACAAGTTAGCTGCTGTTTTTGTTTACATTATACTGAAATTAAATGTTCATAGTTTATATTTGAGTTTATTTTTATAAATCAGGGAATTTATTCAAAAACATTGAGTAGTACAGATTCTTCTTTAATTCTGTAGGACTTTGAATAACATGATATTTTTCTTGTAATTGGACCCTGTGTTTTCAAGAAATGCCAACTGCTTGAAGAATCTTATTTGTATTATTTGCTATAGGGTTAGATGTTGAGAAATTCTGCTGAAAAAAAAATTTTAAGCCAGTTCTACACTAAATATTCCTCAGTCTGATTAATTTGTTACTGGATGTATTCTGTGTCCTTCTTTTGTAATTTGTAACTTTTATCCACTTAGCACGAATGATTCTATTAAAGAAAATCTTGAGGAAGTGGTAGCAACTTGAAATCGCCCCATAGTTTGCCTGTTTCCACATTTTATTATAATCTTTGAGAGTGCTTACACTTACAGAGCTAACATTTTCAGAGATACAGATTCTCATAGTACCACTAAAACTTTTTTCCTCGTTGAACTGAATTCCTATGATAAAACTATAGGGTAGTTTTTTTAAGTTTCCATGTGAATAGTCAAAAATGACATTTTAGTATGAAGCAATGAAGTCTAGTATTTGTTGTCCCATAGTTGAGAAAGCTTAAATACATCTTTTATTAAGAGTTCGTAAATTCTAGCTGAGTCTACACAGATTTTTATATCAATTTGTTTATATTTTTATTAATATCATTTCTAGAAGTGTGAAAATGTTAATGTTTGACAAGCAACATTAAAAATAGATTTGAAACATTTATATATAGAGAGATACACATTTATTTACTGTTTAGGTGCTGAAGATTGTCACTGAGTAAAAAAGATACATCCCAGCCCCCATGGAGCTTACTAATCTTGCGGGTAGAAGAGTGAGTGATGGAATGGACAAAAAAACTGATAGTTACTATATTTGATATGTCAGAGAGTGTAAGTTTTGTGGCAAAAATAAAGCAGGGAAAGTGGCAATTATGTGTTAAAGGTGTCTGGAAGTAGGAGAGAGATATTTTTAAATATTATGGGTAGGAAATACCCTACAGAGATGGCATTTGAACAAACACCTAGAAACAATAAGGGAGCAAACCACATAGGTACCTGGGAGAAGACCCTTCTGAGCAGATGAAATGACAAATACAAAGACCCTGAGGCTGAAGCATTTTTTGTACATGGAACAGCAAGAAAGTACATGTGGCTGTGATCAAATGTAAAGAGGAATAGTAGTTAATAGGATCAGAGAGTTGGTAGGGGCCATATCTTGTAGCTGTTTAAGCTTTTACTTTTTTCTTTTTTTCTTTTTTTGAGTCTGAGTCTCACTCTGTCACCCAGGCTGGAATGCAATGACGCGATCTCAGCTCACTGCAACCTCCACCTCCCCAGTTCAAGCAATTTTCTTGCTTCAGCCTCCTGAATAACTGGGATTACAGGTGCCTGCCACCAGGCCTGGCTAATTTTTGTATTTTTAGTAGAGATGGGGTTTCACCATGTTGGCCAGGCTAGTCTCAAACTCTTGACCTCGTGATCCACCCACCTCAGCCTCCTAAAGTGCTGGGATTACAGACGTGAGCCACCATGCCCAGCACAGTTTTTCATCCTTCTTTAGGACACTCTTGACAGGTGTATGTGCCTCAGCCTATTTGACCTCTGCAGATAGGACAGAATATTTTTATGAGTCTGATTCAACATTAGAGCCTCCGTCAGACTATTTAGAATAAAAACAGAATGTTTAAAAGGATAATTAATAGGTACGTGTTTGATGATCAGGACTTTGTGAATTGTCCATCAATTGCATTGATGGCTTTGAAATGGTTTTCTGCGTGATCAACTTAGGTGGAGCCAAAACTGATGACTCCAAGAGACACACTGAATTTGTTCATGTTTATCATATACCCAAATGAACCACAGTAGTCTTTGATTCCTTCATCCTTGAAGTTTCTACTATAAGTACTTAATTGTTTTTCACTTATTTCTATTTAGCAGCATTTTAACTAGTTCTTTGCCTCTAGCTGTTTTGAACTAACAATTTCATTTTCTATATAGTGTATATTACTTTTTTAATCTTCCCAAAGCACTGTTTTTTTCCTATAGTGTAACATTTAAATTGCTTAGTTTGATACCTTGTGGTTTTGTCCCAACATTTTCTGTTAATTTTTCTTCATATGAACTAACTAGTCCTAATCCATTATTTTTTCTTTCTCTTTGCCTTTATGCCATTTCTTCACTACAGTTCTCCCCCAACTAATGCCTGTATATTTTAGTTAATAAGGCAAAATTTCTCATGTGTGTTGTTTATTGACCTTAACAATCTGACGTTAACCATCCTTCCCATGGTATGAACATAGTATACCTGTAGTTCTTAACCTTTTTCTCTACCTTCACACACCTGAGGTACATAACACTTCTTTCATTGTTTCTCATTTACTCATATAGGTTAACATTTTAAATGTGTTAGCAATATAAAAAAAATTAAATTTAAGAAACTTCAAAACAGTAGCCTAAACATCAGGTCCCAAGGTTCAGATACTAATTTTATGCTGACATGTTAATATAGTTGACTTTTTAAATTCTTCACATAGTTATATATGAACCAGTTACAATATATCCTTAAGATTTATGAACATGAAAATAATTATTTTAGTTTTCCAATATTGTAAAAGCAATTAACAAATACACTTTTTAAAGAAGTAATCCATGTCTTTGTGAGGTATTGTTTATTAAGCATTCAATAATAAAAGGCTGATTAAATAACATGTTTAGTAGGATACTGTGCAGCTATTTAAAATAGCAATTAAATAATGAGCTAAAAAATTGTTTATTAAGTAAAAGATTATCAAATAGTTTGAATAGATTCACTAGAATAATAACATGCTAAATTGTTTTACTGGTTTACTCTGGGTAAGAGATAAATCTTATTGGGGTGGGAGGGATCTTCTTGATTATAAATAAGCATGTATGATTTTTGTGATGGGCAGTTTGTTTTTTGAAAAGGAGAGAGAAATCCTTGAAAAATAAAAGTATTTATTTGAAGCAACCTTACCTCCACATAGTGATTTACTTTGGAAATCTATAAAAGGGAATGCTACTGTGTTCGGGAACTTTAGACATGATAATGAAGAATTAACTGTCATGGAGGAAAAATTTCAAAATCATTTAAGTTTAAAATCAGCTTCAGGGGAAAAGCTTGCTCTAAATTCTTAAAGCAATATTGAAAAGGAATTCAAGAATTCCTTCTTGAGTTCATGGTTAAGAGATTTCACTGTCATTTCCCCACCGTTCAAGCCCTTAAAACTTCAAACATAGGTAAGTGTAAGAAAGGGAGTATTTAAATATCTTTTAATTTGAAACTATATTAGTAAAGAAATACAAATCTGGTTTATTTTATAAAGATTTGATAATGCAATGAAAGTTTCACATCTAAAAATTAAGGATTTTTCTATTAAGTTTGATTTTCCTCAGCATAAAAGTACCATGTAGACATCGAAACCTCAGGGAGAGCAAAAAAAAAATTTATTTAAAAATCATATTTTCATCATCCAAAGGCAGTTGTTACTAGCCTTATATTCCCTTCTAGTTGCATATTTGGATTAGTGAATTTATTTCTTAATCCAGTTCATTACTGTGCCAGGGACTAGAAAGATTATATTTACCTCTAGAGAAGAGATTAAGTCCTATGCTCTGACTCAGAAATATTTTCTTTAAATTTGAGTTTTATCAAAAAAATCCCACTAACTTTATAATCTGTTTTACAGTATTGTAATGTAAAAATGCCTAAGATTAGAATTTAGTTTTCCTCAAGACTGAGGATACAGGAAGATGCATCTTGCTTACTCTGGCTTCCTCCTGTGCCATATCTCTTTGTCATCCCCAAGGATACCTTTTCATAGTGAAAAAAGCAATTTGAGGCAAGGGAGGTCATGAAGTATTCTGAGGAGGAGAGTAAGAAAAATAACTTCTGAAATACGTGTACTGGTCAGAATTTGCTTAAAAATGTAAATCTGGCCAGTCATGGTGGCTCGTGCCTGTAATCCCAGCACTTTCAGAGGCCAAAGCTGGCGGATCACCTGAGTTCAGGAGTTCCAGACCAGCCTGGGAAGCATGTCAAGACCCCATCTCTACTAAAAATACAAAAATTATCTGGAATGGTGGCATATGCCTGTAGTTCCACCTACTTGGTGGGGCTGAGGCAGGAGAATTGCTTGAACCTGGGATGCAGAGATTGCAGTGAGCCAAGATGGCACCACGGCACTCCAGCCTGGGTGACAGAGCAAGACCCTACCTCAGGGAAAAAAAAAAAACTAAGACCAGCATATCAAATTATGAGTTTGTTTCTTCTTTTGTACCTCAGTAATTATATTTAGCAAAAGCTAAACTATTGTAAAATTGTGGAATTCACATTGGATATTCAAAAACATTTCTTACTGTTTATGACAGACAACCAGTAGTTATGGATATTTCAGTTTAAACATATGCTTATAAAATGTAAATATGACACTAATAAACTCAATAAATGTTAGGCTTGTCTAGAATAATGAATATGTTTTTCTCAGAATTTGACCCATTTAGAATATAAGCAAAAATGATATGTCTTAACTCATTTGTCTCACACACTTATTTTATAATTAAAAAGAGGTAATAGTAATTTTATTTAGAAAGGACAGGTTTATAGGCTGGGCACTGTAGCTCACGTCAATAATCCCAGCACTTTGGGAGGCCGAGGCGGGCAGATCACAAGGTCAAGAGATCAAGACCATCCTGGCCAACATGTTGAAACCCTGTCTCTACTAAAAACACAAAAATTAGCTGGGCGTGATGGCACACACCTGAAGTCTCAGCTACTCGGTAGGCTGAGGCAGAAGAATCACTTGAACCTGGGAGGCGGAGGTTGCAGTGAGCCGAGATCGTGCCACTGCACTCCAGCCTGGTGGAAACTCTGTCAAAAAATAAGATTTAGAACCTGAGAAACAGCTGTGCTAACAGAATAAAGAAACTATGTTTTGGAGGTCTAAAACTCTGGCTGTTTAGGAAGAGGGGTGTTTGTTGCCACAACAGGCCTATGGATCAGATTTGAAGTCAAACCCTCTGTTATGCCACTTTTCTCAGCATTTTAATGGGCATTGCATTCTTTGAAAAAAATAAAATGACTCAGAATAAATCTTCAGGTCCATAATAGTTAAGCTGTTATGCCATTTTTGAATTAATGATTTTTAGTTGTGTTTGGATACCTCCAAAACCTGAGGAATGTGGAGCTTTTTGTTTTTGTTTCAGGTCTGTGGGTTTGTTTTTTGGGGTTTTTTTGTTTGTTTGAGACAGGGTCTTGCTCTATTAGTTCAGTGGCACAATCATGGCTCAGTACAGCCTTGATCTCGCAGGCTCAAGTGATTTCCTCATCCAGCCTCCTGAGTAATTGGGACTACAGGCATGTACTACCACACCTGGCTAACTTTTTAAATTTTTTGTTAGTGGCATGATCTCACCTTGTTGCTTAGGCATATCTATTCCTGTGTTCAAGTAGTCCTCCCGCCTCAGCCTCCTGAATTACTGAGATTACAGCATGAGCCACCATGCCTGGCCTGAATTTGGAGCTTTAAGAATTGATAACTTGTTCTTTCTAGAAAGTTCTACATAGGTATAACTTCAGAAAAAAAATTGTAATGATTTTAAAATACTCCCTATGTTCAATTCATGAAGAAACCAAATCCCTTCGATGTTTCTTTATTTTCAGTAATACTGGATGGTCTTGGTTTCTGTATTTTGTAGAATTTAAGAGTTCAGCAAATTTCAAAGCTAGCCTGCAAATTCTTTATTTATTTGGGTTAAACTATTGCTATTTGCTGATAAACATTTGTTCCCCCAGACCATTGTTAATTGGCAGTTTTGGGTATGTAGCTTATGTCAGGCCACATGTAGAATATGTAGATGAATGTGAACAAACTATAGAGTGGATTGAGAGAATGGAAACTATTTGAGGTGTTTGAATGTCATGTGGACTGGCTAGAGGTACTGAGAAGCCTGCTAGAAAAAGGAAAAAAAAAAAAAAAAACAATCTTGAGACCTGTTTATTCTTTATTGCACCAGAGGGCAAAACTGGGCACATCAGTTTCAGGGTAGCAAATAAAAACTCCAACAGTTTTCTACTATTGTGGTTGTGTACATTATAGAAATGACTGCCTTACAGGACCTTAAAATTGGTAAAATGGGAAAAACACTGTTAGTCAAGATAAGGCATCTTTTGAAGTGAAGAGAATTACCATATCAGCTTAAACAAATCCTTGTCTTAAAAATATAAGGCATTGGTGCTAACACGACAATTTTTGACTAAAGGAAATGATAAGAAAGTTGGATTTTGTTTAAATTTTAGAATAGTTTTTACAGAACTGCCAGTATTGAGACCTATAAAATAAAAATATTGACTGGGCACGGTGGCTCACACCTGTAATCCCAGCACTTTGGGAGGCCGAGGCAGGCAGATCATTTAAGGTCAAGAGTTCAAGACCAGCCTGACCAACATGGTAAAACCTTGTCTTTACTAAAAAATTAGCCAGGTGTGGTGGTTTACACCTGAAATCTCAAATACTCAGGAGGCTGAAACAGGAGAATCACTTAAACCCCGAAGGTGGAGGTCGTAGTGAGCAGAAATCGCACCACTGCACTCCAGCCTAGGTGACAGAGCGAGACTTCATCTCATATATATATATACGTAGTGAAAATACTAGGGCTAGGGACATAGTTTTAAAATATCTCTAAAAGCTTTTATAAGTTAGCATTTGTCTTCAAGAAGAATTTCTTGGAGGCAGTAGAAAACCCAGTATAGAACTGGATTATTAAGTAGTCATTTCCCTCTTAAGACCATAAAAGTGAATAAAGGTGAAGAATCTGGATAAACAGGAAGGAATCAATTCCACGAAGATACATAATCATACAATTTTGGGGAGAATTAATAGTATCAAAAGAGGATTTTTTGATGTTTGTCTTTTAGGACGCTTAGACACTAATGAGACTACAGAGCCACAGGTTAGGTTTAGACGTACTGCTCTTGGAATTCTTGTTCTGTAGTTAAATAGGAATTTAGCTTCAATTAGAGGTTTTTTTTTTAACCCTACCAGGCACATAATAGGTGCTCAGTTATTGATTAAAAGAAATGTTCCCAGTAAGGTCAATCTCTGAAATTGGCAGTGGGTCTTGTTGATTCTGGCATATATGCAGGAAATATTCATTCTTTACTATCTTTGCCAGTCTTGAACTTAAATCATTGTTGAGAGTTGATTAAACAGTATCGATTGGTTGAAAAGATTGGTTTTAGTGCATCCTTTAATGCAGCCTCCTCAGTTTTCAAGTGCTTTTTAGACTACCCTGGTTCTCTTCCAAATTATATATGAGATTATTGATATGAGAAAAAATTGTAAATGAACATCAGCCCTGGCATATTTGTTAATATTTATTTGCCCCGCTGGAAAATAGGCCAGTAAGCTTTTACGGTTTATTTTAAGTGATTATCATAGTGAAAAGGACCCAAACCATGAAATAAAAGCATTTTAATACCTACCTGCAAGAGTTGTTGATTTTTCTAAGATATATATGGAAAACTCAACGTTTAGGTGCTATTATTAGCAGTAGAAATAGTAACTACTAACACATTTAGTGTTTATCCTTTGCCAACAACTTTCACATTTGTAAATTTATTTAGTCCTCACAACTACCCTCTGAGAGAGGTCCGTTGTTATCTATATGTTATGGGTAAGGAAACCAAGTCACAGAAATAGCATGCCTCATGTCACATAACTAGCAAGCCAAGGAGTCCAGGTTCATCAAACTCAGATAGTTTGACTTCAAAGTTTATGCTTCTGGGAATTGTATCTACAGCTTAAGTCCTTTTAGTCTTACTTTATTGTCTTAATTAATGCTTCTTTAATACCCAGGTCTTCACACATTGTATTGACTACTTACATTGAAATAGACATCAGAAATAGTATGAAAGGCTTTTGAGAACTTGTTTTAGAAGGAAAAAACAGTATTACAGACTATAACTGACATTTTTATGACATTTTTTGTAATGTCTTAAAGATAGGTTTGTATGTGAAAATACTGTACTGAGTACAAGTTATCTTCTCATATTCTATAATGGTCCCACCACTAAGGAGTCATGTGCTGAGAAATATATTTGAGTAACAATGGAGATGAGGTGTCTTATGTATCTGTGTCCTGTGTGTATTTGTGGTACATGGATATACATACAGACAAATGAATTTAATCAGAGCCCTTAATGTAATGGCACAGTTCCCTGAGAAAACTACCTTCATCCTATTGTACAAAGTAAGTCTACACGATCTAAAGGTCAGACTTGGTCATTTTTAAAGTATTAAAGCACCAGGCCAGGCACGGTGGCTCACCCCTGTAATCCCAGCACAGGGAGGCTGAGGCGGGCAGATCACCTGAGGTTGGGAGTTCGAGACCAGCCTGACCAACATGGTGAAACCCTGTCTACTAAATATACAAAAATTAGCCAGGCATGGTGGTACATGCCAGTAATCCCAGCTACTTGGGAGGCTGAGGCAGGAGAATCGCTTGAACCCAGGAGGTAGAGGTTGCAGTAAGCCAGTATAATGCCACCACACTCTAGCATGGGTGACAGAGCAGAACTCTGTCTCAGAAAAAAAAAAAAAAAATATATATATATATATATACACACACACACACACACACACACACATATATATCTGTGTATATATATATATGCACCAAATGTCAATGTCATCTCACTTAAGGGCATTGTCCCTCTTTGGATGCTTGCCAAAATCTAGAAGAGAAAATAACACCTTTTGCAACTTAAAGGCTGCAGACTACATAAATCCAAATTGTAGAATTATTTTAGACATACAGTTTTCTTAATTCACGTCAATTGAAAGATTTGGACTTCTAGCAAGGCTTAATAATCACTAATTTCATTCTACCTCTTCTAGAACAATCATGGTAGTGTAGCAAGTTTCTATTCATCCTTCCGACATTTTCTTAGGTTTTACCTCAGAAGGACAACCCCCTCCCACATATACACTTGTGTTGAAAATTAATGACTCTCGACTAGGTGCAGTGTCTTATGCCTGTAAGCCCAGCACTTTGGGAGGCCGAGGCAGGAGGATCACCTGAGGTCAGGAGTTCAAGACCAGCCTGGTCGACATGGTGAAACTCAGTCTCTGCTAGAAATACAAAAACTAGCTGAGCGTGGTGGTGAGGACTTGTAATCCCAGCAACTTGGGAGTTTGAGACATGAGAATTGCTTGAACCCAGGAGGCAGTGGTTGCAGTGAGTTGAGGGTGCGCCATTGCAATCCAGCCTGGGCAACAAGAGTGAAACTCCATCTCAAAAAAAATAAATAACTGCCTTTTCTGTACTGTCACCCTTAAAACAGTCTCATTGCTTACATTAAATCATTATCTGATTTATATGCTTCTATATTTCCCTGCTGTTATCCTGTAAGCCTAATAGACTTGAGCCCAGACTGTCTTATTGAACTTGAACTCAGGTCATTTGGTGACTAGTATAGTAAATAGAGCTGGTAACCTCATATACATTCAGTAACATGTTAATTCTCTGATTAAAAAATACATTGGCCGGGCATGGTGGCTCACCCCTGTAATAGTAGCACTTTGGGAGGCCGAGGCAGGTGGATCACCTGAGGTCAGGGTTCAAGGCCAGCCTGACCAACATGGTAAAACCCTGTCTACTAAAAATACAAAAATTAGCCAGGCGTGGTCGTGGGCGCCTGTAATCCCAACTACTCAGGGGGCTGAGGCAGGAGAATTGCTTGAACCTGGGAGGCGGAGGTTGCAGTGAGCCACGATTGCACCATTGCACTCCAGCCTGGGCAACAGCAAGACTACATCTTAAAAAAAATACATTGATATCAGTATTGGCATGGCTACTTAGAAATTATTTTTTTCAGTAGAATTCTCCTAGGCTTAATCAATTAGATCAAATTTATTTATAGATCATCAACATTACAGTTTCATTAAAGGATTCAGAGAGGAAAAAAATGAGAAGCATGAAATAGTAATTGCCAAGTACAGTAATGTAGTTTTGTGTCAAATAATTCTTTGTAAGGGCTCTATTTCTCATTGAGGTAATGTGCCAGCTGAGGAAGAAATTTCACAAGGCCTCTTTTACCTCCTTGGTAACAAGGACAAGAGAAACCCTGATGATATAGCTAATGTAAATCTTAAGAAAAGTCTCTTAGCAGACTAAAATGGATTCCCAGATGTTCTTTCTGAGATGTTGCAAGAAAGCACTATGGAGGTCAGGAATTCTAGTTAGTTTTGCTACTAGCTCAAGATTCAGGGTTTTTAAAGTATTAAGTTGTAATACTTTCTAAAAGTATTTAATGGCTGTTTTTTCCATTTCATCATTCATCTGATTGGCCCTGTGGTTTCTCTACAGTTTATTCATTAAGACAACTTCAAAATCCAAGGCAACCTTGCTTAGGCTGATGAATTCACATCAGCTTGTCTGTTAAAATCCAACCAGAAGAAGAGTTAGTAACTTCTTCTTTCTACCTCATCAAGAAACTTTCACTTATATCTGTTCCACCTGGATTGTAGGGTGTCACCCCTTTTCCTAGCATTGCATTTGTGTTTTTCTCTGATTTCCCAGTATCTGAATTCTACCTGCCCACCCAAACCAACAGTACTCTGCCTCTGGATCTTGCCTGCCCAAATCCATAGCATTCAGATGCTCTGGCCTGAAGTTGGCTTCTGGTCTACTTTGTTTAGGGACCCAAGTATATTTCCAAATTAGGCCTTCCATGGAGAGAACTCCTTTTTTAAAAAGTAGTTGCGAATTCCCTTTTTTGTTTTTTTTTTTTTTAATTTTAATTTTTTGTTTGTCTTTTTGAGATAGAGTCTTGCTCTGTCGCCCAGGATGGAGTGCAGTGGCCTGATCTCAGCTCACTGCAACCTTCGCCTCCGGGGTTCAACCGATTCTCCTGCCTCAGCCTCCCAAGTAGTTGAGATTACAGGCACACACCACCAGGCCTAGCTAAGTTTTGTACTTTTAGGAGAGGGTTTTGCTGTATTGGCCAGGCTGGCCTGGAACTTCTAACCTTGAACTCCTGACCTCATAATGTGCCTGCCTCAGCCTCCCAAAGTGCTGAGATTACTGGTGTGAGCCCTGTGCCCAGCTGAGAATTCCCTTTTTTAAAGCTAAGTTTACTTTTCATCTTACCTGTTAGTGTTACAATCTTTTATATAAAATTCTGCTTAATTTTCATTTTAATGTATTCATTTAGAATGTATAATTTTATAATTTGTGATATGTAATATATTTTAACTAAACATAATTTTCTTCCATATATAAAGAAAACATTAAAATGAAAACATCTGACAGTAGTTAATATCTATTTGAGTTAATACTGAATGATCTGATTTATTTAGCATGGCAATTTTAAAAGATAAATCAGAATTGTAAGAATCCTGTTTCCAGTGCAGTCTTAAAATCTTAGGGCATTCTCTGTTTTTCAAAGTATTTACTTTTCATATTCAATATTTTTCTATTTGGTTTCTCTCAGTTGAAATGATAAAAGTTCTCACAGAAATAATAAAGTGACTTTTTTAGATTAAATAATCTTTTTTATAATATTTCAATTATCTTACTTGCTCTGATGGGGTAAAAATGCTTTAACCATAGGCATATCTAAAGAAATAATTTAGGATTCATTGAAGAACTCATACAAGAATTAATATGTAAAATGAAGTGAAAATACAAATTATAAGTGAAACTGTTCATTAGATTTATTTGATTATGCTCATGTTGAGAATCTATAAGTTATTTTCTGCATTGTCCTCATTTTTAAAAGTCTCAAACAATGAAACTTTTATTACTTCTCAGTTATGTGTGTACAGCTATTCATTCATCCAACAAGTATCTTTGTTCAGAGGCACTTGCCTCTGTTACTAGTCTCTTCAGTGTCATTGGGATGCATTTTATTAAGATAACAATTGAGCATGTACAAGAAGCTAAAGCTTACCCACAGGTTTACAAGGCCATGAAATGAAGCAGAATAAAAGATTATAATGTGCTATAATAAAATTTATATTTCTGAATATTATGCTAAAGAAGTATTTTAGGTAGCTTGGTAACTTTGCCAGAGGAATGACAGTGTAAACAGAAGCTTAAACTGTTTCTATCCCAGAGAAGTTAATTGTGATCATATTCAAATACTTGAAAATTGGCTCTGCCATTGCCTAGTTGGGAGACCTTAAGCAAGTTACTGTCTTTCTCCAAGCCTTTAAATTTTAAGTAAGATATTGAACTTGGCCCTGTCTTGTCGCAAATTTTTATAATACTAAAAGGCAGCCTTCAATATATTCATTTTGCAAATATTTAGTACACTGACATATTACTTAAAATAGCAGACAGAAACAAATATAAACTCGTAGATTTATGTGGAAAATTCAGTATCATCTTAGAATTCTGGAAATTGTATTTAACTTTGCCATTATAGAAACTATCTTGGCTCGGCTCAGTGGCCCACACCTGTAATCCCAGCACTTTGGGAGGCTGAGGCGGGTGGATCACTTGAGGTCAGGAGTTTGGGACCAGCCTGACTAACATGGAGAAACCCCATCTCTACTAAAAATACAAAATTAGCCATGCGTGGTGGCGCATGCCTGTAATTTCAGCTACTTGGGAGGCTGAGGCAGGAGAATTGCACCCAGGAGGCGGAGGTTGCAGTGAGCCAAGATTGTGCCATTGCACTCCAGCCTGGGCCTGGGCAGCAAGAGTGAAACTCCATCCCCCTCCCCCCCCAAAAAAGTATGTTGAATATTATTACATTTTATAAATAAAGACATACCTTATTATCCAGTCTTATACAATACAGTAGTGTCTCCCATTTTCTGCATTTTTAGTTACATGCAGTCAACTGAAGTCTAGAAATACTAAATAGAAAAGCTCAAGAAATAATGCTTAGATTTTAAATTGTGCATCATTCTGAGTAGCATGATGAAATCTTGCACCATCTTGCCTAGGAAGGCAATCATCCCTTTTTCCATTGTATCTATGCTATGCTATAGACACTACCTGCCTGTTAGTTACTTAGTAACCATCATGGGTATCAGATCCTTTGTCCTGGGATGGCAGTGCTTGTGTTCCAGTAACTCTTATAATAGCCCCAAAGTGCAAGAGTAGTGATGCTTGCATTTTGTTAAATTGTTTTATTTTACTATTATTCTTATTAATCTTACTGTGCCTAATTTCTAAATAAAACTTTATCATAGATATATATGTATTTGAAAGCACATAGTATATATGTATAAAGTTTCATACTCTCCACAGTTTCAGGCATTCACTGGGGGTCTTGGAATGTATACCCTGTAGATAAGGGTGAACTCTGTATTATGTGATATGGGTATAGAGGTTTTAAAAATTGTGCTGAATGAGTTTTAAGCCAAGGATGTTTGATTACAATTTTTCTTAAGATCAACATTTTTTTTAAGTAGAGTGCTAGTGACTAATGCAGGTTAACTAAAGCTTCAACTTGAATAATTTTATTTTCTTTAAGCAAAATTTTACTTCATTCCAAACTGAACAAAATTACATTGTATTTATGATTTCCCTACGAATTTTAAAGATGTACACTCTAAAGGACTAAAATTACAAACCTTTTCCATTATAACCTATTAGTTGTTAGCAAGGCTATGTACTTGTAAATCTCTCCTACTGCCAGAAATTGTTTGGTTCAGAGGGGATTGGGTTATCAAGAATGACTGTTGCTTTTGTTCATGACCATGTTCTGTATAAGTGATAGAGTTGGACAGTTTCATTCATATGCAAATCTACTTTTTAATAGCATGATGATCTGAAGTGGTGAAAATTTGAGGTTTCAAATTCTGAGAAGAAGAATGAATATAGTTTTATTTCATCAATAAGTTATTGTTAAAATACTACTTTTAAATGCCATGTTTTCTGCTTGCATTTTATTTTTTATTTTTATTTTTAAATTTTAGTTATTTTTTTTTGAGACAGAGTTTTGCTCTTTTTACCCAGGCTGGAGTGCAATGACGCAATCTCAGCTCACTGCACCCTCCCCACCTCCTAGGTTCAAGCGATTCTCCCACCTCAGCCTCCCCAGTAGCTGGGGTTACAGGCATGTGCCACCATGCCAAGCTAATTTTGTATTTCCAGTAGAGATGGATTTTCTCTGTGTTAGGCTGGTCTCAAACTCCCTACCTCAGGTGATCCGCCCACCTCGGCCTGCCAGTGCTGGGATTACAGGCAGGAGCCACCGCGCCTGGCCTCTGCTTGCATTTTTAAAGTGACATTATCTTTATTGTTAAGGGCCTATTCTAGGCCCATTACTTCACTATAGTCTATAAAAGATGGTCCCTGCCAGCAAAGAACTGTTAACCTATATGGGAATATTATACTAACATACAGTAAACAAGTGGAGAATAATGGAATATAACCTCTGGCTTGCTAACCTGAAGTGTGGTAGAAGCTCAAAGGAAATGTGGACTTAAACTTATCAAAGAAGACTTACAAGCAGAGATAAGGCTGGAGGCGGTGGCTCATGCCTGTAATCCCAGAACTTTGGGAGGCTGAGGTGAGTGGATCACCTGAGGTCAGGAGTTCAAGACCAGCCTGGCCAACCTGGTGAAACCCCATCTCTACAAAAATACAAAATTTAGCTGGACGTGTTGGTGTGCATTTGTAATCCCATCTACTTGGAGGCTGAGACAGGAAAATCACTTGAACCCAGGAGGCGGAGGGTGCAGTGAGCGAGACTGCACCATTACACTCTAGCATGGACAACGAGAGCAAAACTCTGTCTCAAAAAAAGGATACGAAAGATGAGCTGGGCTTAAAAAGTGGTTAAGATTGATTATGTGAAATGAAGGAATGATAACTTGCAAGTGCAGAAAACAACATGAACCAAGACATGATGAAGTAGGAAGGAGTAGATACAGTAGAATGAAGGCAAAGAATAGATATTAGGGAATTGGTAGGGAAATGAGTCTAACCATGTTTGAGATTGTTTTCCTTCCTTTGCATAAGGTACCCTCATTTCTAATCAAAGAAAACAAGGGTATTCAGATTGCCTGCAGCCCTTCGAGAGCCATGGTGTGTTGATTTGAAGAAAAAAAAAGAAAAACTTGTAAGAAATACTGGAAGGAAACCTAGGCATAAATAAGTTTACCTTAAATAATTGGGGGTCTGTGGCTTTTAACTCAGCAAATCAGGTGAAAAATCTTGAGAGGAAAGGGTTGCCTAGGCAAATTGCTACTATATAGGATATTTTTTAGCTTAGGTAAGATTGACTTTACCACTATGGGAATAATTGACTTTACCACAATAATAATAATTGTGAATGAATACCATAATACTGTTGTTAAACCAAAGAGAAATAATATTTTTTCAAACCTCACTCAGATTTTCATCTAAGCCTTAGCTCACGTTATTTACTACTAGAATGTCCTTTCACTCATCTTCTGTTGTCTAAATCTTAATGCTGTTTACCCCCACATGAAATTTTTCCAGTTCACTTTTCCTCCTCAGCCAAAAATACCATTTCTCTCATTTGAGCTTTCATACCTGACTTAGAACAAATACATGCTGCTTTATGGGAAGGGGCCATCTTATTCTTTATTGTATATTCTGCGAGCCTAGCCTAGTGTCTTAAACATAGTGGGTGTTAAACAAGTTACCATTGATGCTGAAAATCAGCGGTAATACCTTCATGGTAAAGTAGTAGAAAGGCTACATACCAGCTAGACAAATATAGAAATATGCAGGTTATTTCCAGGTAATTTAGGAATGCTCTACCTTTTACTACTTCACTGACTAGAGCTTTTCTCATTCTATGCCTTAACATTCATTCCAGCTATTAACATTCATTCCTCAGGTCTCAGGTACCTTAAAATATCATTTTTTTTCCCCCACCAAAACCAGAAACGTGTGGGTAGGGGTATGAATAATCAGGCCTATAAAATTTCTATATCTTTTTGGGGGTTATTAGTGATCTAACGGGTAATTTCTAACCTTTCCAATGAAGTGTGAAATTCTAAATGTTAAATGTTGTTTTTTGGCCTTTATTTGTGTATCTCTGAGGAGACAGGAAATGGTAGTACTATAAAGAATCCTTACATGTAAAAATATTTTTCAAGAAACACCATTACCATAATCACAGAAATAAAAGCATTGAGGATTTGTTGCAATTCTTTAACTCTAAAATTAATGGAAATCTTTTGAATGCCTGAACTTACTGGAGTCACCTTATTGAGTGATATAGGCTTTCTCATAAATTTTCTTGGACAGTTTTATTTATAAGAGACCAAATGCCTTTCCTCCTCTTCCCAGCTCTGCCTTTCAAAAAGAAACAAACCAGGCAAGTCACCCCAAAACTTTAAAAAAATATAAGAAAGCAAAGAAAATTGTGAATCAAATAAATAACATTTGTTTACTGCTATGACATTCAAGTCATCATAAGGATTCATTTTTATGTTTCCTTATATAGCATTTATATAAAATTTATAGGACATTTATGTCTGTTTTCTAGAACTCAGTGAATAAATTACATTCATTGAAAAGTCTGTTGCTGTTGGTTTTGGTTTGGCTTTGAGGGTGGCTGACATGTTTGTTATAGTTACCTTTTAAACAAAAGTCAAGAATTCAACCAGCAATTAAATAATAATTCCTGTGGTGAAGCACTTTACCTTCTATATTGATTTTCTTTATGACCTGTTTTCCAGGTGTAAATTTTGATATCACCATTGCCACCCTCCCCTCAAAAAAGGTGAGAACTGACTAAACTACTGGTACTTAGACCATGTGGAGAAGGAACTGAAACTGGAAACAGAAACAGAAGTCTATACAGAGCAGAGTGTCAGACAATAGCTCACTTTAGTAGAGGGCAATAAATGCCACATGAGATGATCCCCTCAGCAGAAAACTGTAAGTAACTCTGGGGACTTGCAGGAGAATTGAACAGTTGTTTCTGCTGACTCAGTAAAAATGTCTTCATTTTATAATTTGTGGCCTGCATGCTTGTAAATTAAGATGCATTGAGTTGTCAAGTAATGGACTTGTCTGGATTGTAGGTAGGAATTTAAGCCAAAATTGAATGTAACATTCCCCCCGAAGTAACCTGGGATCTGTGCCATAAAACCTGAAGCAAAGGTTACATGAATTTGCATAGCTAGGTTAAAAATAGGCTATTGAGCTTTGCCTGGAAAACCAATTAGAGGATTTTAGTATTGATATAGCAGGAAATAGGGAGCATTATAGCCTGTTGACTTGTTTGGAATTAAATGTGGCAATACTGTATATAAAAATGTCTAAGAAATAAAGTATCATAGCAAGGAAACTGGGCATATGACTATTGTAGTAATCTAGGGGTGAAGAAAACCTGAACAGCAATAGTGGCATGAGAAATGGAGGTAACATAATAAATTTGAGATATTTCAAAGAAAAAATTTTTGAATATCATGACGGGTTGGATAAATGGGAGGTGTAAAATATTATACATTTTCTATACTGGAAGACAGTGGCAGTATCACTGAAAAAAAAGGAGACAGTTAAGAAAGTAGTTTAAGGCCAGGCCATGGCTCATGCCTATAATCCTAATACTTTGGGAGGCAGAGGTGGATGGATCATGTGAGGTCAGGAGTTCGAGATCAGCCTGGCCAACATGGTGAAACCCCACCTCTACTAAAAATACAAAAATCAGCTGGATGTGGTGGCTCATGCTTGTAATCCCAGCTACTCGGGAGACTGAGTCAGGAGAATCACTTGAACCTGAGCAGTGGAGGCTCCTGCCACTGCACTCCAGCCAGAGCGATAGAGTGACTCTGTCAAAAAAAAAAAAAAAAAAAGAGAAAGGAAAGGAAGAGAAGAAATAAAAGGAAACTAAGAGAGGGGAAATGTGTCCCATTTCTGCAATGTATTTGTGATATTTAGACATTAAGTTTGAAATGCCTTCGTTTAAGGTGCCTGGATACACAGAACTGGCATTCCATGTAAAAGTCAGGCTGGAGAGGTAAATTTGGCAGTTACATAAAGCTGATAAGGGTAGAAAAGCTGACTGAAGCTCTTTATGAAGGACAGTGGGTCCCTTTCTAACACACATTTGTGTAAATAAAAAATTTCATTAGGTATGTAATCTTAGACATTTTTAGAATTGAATAAGAACTTTAACCTTTTTTTTTATAGTGTCATATCTCAAGCCTGTACCTGTTAGAAAATCCCTACCCTTATATCAGTTATGAGAATCAGTGACTGAAATGTGTTAATAATACTCTTGAACCTTACTTTCTCTTAATAAAACAAAGATCTTTTCCCAGTATTAGGCTAAGGGAATGAAAATGAGAACTTAAAATCCAAATAATTCAGTCAGTTAAAACTTTATAAAATTGACATGACTTTAATTTCTCAAATGGAAAGCAAGTAATTGAATTAGGGGAAGTGTGCTGGTCTCCAGTTTCAAGAAGCAGTATAGCACAAAGACCTGGCATTCTAGCTGAAGAGCTGTAATAATAAACAGAAATTTGAAAACCAGGAAGACAAGTTTTCCAAGAGTGCAACTGTGGCATTTCAAAGGAAATTTAACAAGAAATTCCGGAAGATGGCCAAAAATAGGTTTAGATAATTGAGATTCCTTATTTGAATACTTGTTTTTGATGGAGAAACACACAAGAGGAAATGAAGGTTCTGTCTAAGGTCTGAAACTTTTTCTCACCCTAAAGCAAGTTTGCTTCTGAAGAAAACTTTTAGCCAAAAAAAAAATCAAATAGGAATTCAGTGATGCTTTGATTGTAGGAGTTTAAAAAGTGACTAATGCAACCATTTTTAGAAAATTAATTAAAAGCAAATATTTTGGTTTTCTAGGAGCAAAACCTTGTTTTGTAGGATTCCTATTTGTAAAGTTAAAGTATCACTGTTTACTCAGTTATTATTTGCCATGAGAAATAGCCTCCCAGCATCAGACAGAAATAAGATGTTATTCTATGTCTTTGTTTTTTTATTCTAGTCATAAAACAGCTTCTGAAATTTATTTTTAATATGATCTTTTTAAATGATATATAAGGAAGCCTAAAATGTTAATCTGCATTTTCAAATTAGTCTTGTAAAACCTCAGTAATATGTCTTCTGGATATATCAGGATCTTTTGGACCATTTTACATTAATTCTTGAACCACTTGATTAATCCAAATTCAGTAAACCTATGACCTCAAACTGGGTTACCCAGAACTGGGAATATTTTTGTATTTCCATTCTATTTACATCTGTCTTACCTGCCTGGTCTGCTAACTTCTCCTTTCTTTTCATGACTCCTAAGTTATGGAGATAAGTAAAGATTTACTATCAATTATAGTCATGTGATATTCATTTTGAACTTAACATTCTCTTAGTTTTTTTAATTGCTAAGCACTTTTGTAGCATTACATTGTTCTTAGCAAATTAGATATATCCCAATTTTAACTGGACTATTTCACTCTTTAAATGTACAGTTTTGTGTAATTTGTAACAAGTTTATATCCCTATAAACATTTATATTTTCATCTGATTTCCAAGTTTACCCAAGTAAACTTCTAATTGAAAATACTCTGGGGTACTTTCTGTAATCTGTAACTCTTTCAGACTGTATTATTTAAACTGTCCTCATCCATCTTTGAATCTACTATAAATCTTGTTTTTCCAAGTGTCTGTTCACTGAGACTATAGTTTCCAAATGTTTCAGTTCAGCTCACTTGAGCCTGTTAGATGCACAACACTGTTGGGGAGAATGAAGACCACTATAGCATAGTCTCAGTCCTCATCTTAAAAGAACTCATGGAGCCTTAAACATTGCAGCCAGATTTCTTTGGAGGTCTCTTGCTACAAAAAGGGTAGACCAGGTGCAGTGGCACATGCCTGTAATCCCAACACTTTGGGAGGGTGAGGTGGAAGGATTGCTTGAGCCCAGAAGTTTAAGACCAGCCTGGGCAACACAGTAAGGCTTCATCTTTACAAAAAGAAAAAATTAGTCAGGCATGGTGGCATGCACGTGTAGTCCCAGGTACTCAGGAGACTGAGGCTGAAGGCTAGCTTTAGCTCGGGATTTTGAGGTTACAGTGAGCCATTGTAGCACCACCACACTCTAGCTGGGTGACAGGGTGAAATCCTGCTTCAGAAAAAACATACAAAAACCAACAACAAAACCAAAATCAAAAGGGTAAAATAAATCTCTCCTATTTGGCCTCATACTCATGAACCCAAAGAAATTCACATTCTTTCCAGAAGTGTTGTGAAATGATGAATAATAATATGAAATAGAAACAGTTATTTGGTATGTTTTACCCTATTGATAAAAGGCCATTTTTAAAATAAAAAGCCATTTGTTTTAATGATTTCTGGATTTTGAGGTGTTGATGTGAAATATGAAGGTGCAGAAGACTGCCTACCTAAAACCCGTTGTGTGGTTAAACAAGTCTTAAGTACAGTTTAGTTTTGGGAGCAAGGTCATATTTATTTTGCTACATGTTCTGTTTTTATTCTGTGCCATGCTTAATATCCATTTTCCATTTTAAACCATGTGAGACTTTAGCTTTCTATCCATGAAAATATTTTTGTGATTGAATCTATCTCATAGTTAAATATTAAGGCATTTTAGATGATGAGTGTTTTCATAAAAAATTGTACTTTTCCTTTATAATAGGCCCAACAGAAATTCTAATAATATTTTTTTTGAGACAGAATCTCACTCTGTCACCTAGGTTGGAGTGCAGTGGCACAATTTCAGCTCACTGCAACCTCCACCTCCTGAGCTGAAGTGACTCTCCTGTCTCAGCCTCCTGAGTATCTGGGGACTACAGGCACATACCACCATGCTCAGCAAATTTTTGTAATTTTTGATGGATACAGGGTTTCACCATGTTGGCCAGGCTGGTCTCCTGACTTCAGGTGATTCGCCCACCTTGGCATCCCAGAGTGCTGGGATTACAGGCATGAGCCACCACACCTGGCCAGAAATCCTAATAAATCTTGAGGTATAGTTCTATAGCAAAGCTGGTAATTGCAATTTTTTGGAGTTTTTTTTTTGTTGTTAATGTTGTTTTCAAATAGATGGGGGTCTCACTCTGTTGCCCAAGCTGATCTCAAACTCCTGGGCTCAAGGATCCTCCTGCCTTGACCTCTCAAAACACTGGGATTATAACCACCATGTCCAGCCCAGTACTTCTGTTTTTTACTAGGTCATTGATATTCCAGAAATCTAAGTAATTTTTTTTTTTTTTGTAATTTTAAAATTTCCTCTCTTTATTTCTGAGCATTCGTTTAGAAACGCTAAGTCTGGGCAGTCAGGTGGCTCATGCCTGTAATCCCAGCACTTTGGGAGGCCAAGGTAGGCAGATCACCTGAGGTTGGAAGTTCAAGACCAGTCTGACCAACATGGAGAAACCTCTTCTCTACTAAAAATAAAAAATTAACCGGGCATGGTGGCGCATGCCTGTAATCCCAGCTACTTGGGAGGCTGAGGCAGGAGAATTGCTTAAACCCGGGATGTGGAGGTTGCGGTGAGCCGAGATCACGCCATTGCACTCCAGCCTGGGCAGCAAGTGTGAAACTGTCTAAAAAATATGCTAAGTCTGCTCTCTCCCATGGGTCCTTTGGCTTCAGGAAGACAATAAAATTTCATAAATTTTCATAAATTATTTTTGAAAATTTCCTCACAGTTGCCGTTTCCTCACACTTGCAGTGTAACTTGCTGAACAGTAAACTTTCCTAGCACAGAGGAAAAATAGTAAAATATAGGAGATTGAGTGCTCTTAGTAAATCTTTTATTACCCCAGCATAGTCTCTAGTGGGATAATTCTCTATTGATACGAACATTTCTGTGATTTATGATAGAGAATCAGTGCAAAAGTTTATAAAGCAAAGCTGAAGTGTGTCAGTTGAAAATGGTATATGGGACAAATTAGAAACAGATTATGATTTTCTAAATCGGGGAATTTCTCAAGCTGCTTTCTTGTGACCATTTTATACTACTTCAGCTTCCTAATTTCAAATGCATTTTTAAAGCAACCCAAATAGGCCAGGCACAGTGGCTCATGCCTGTAATCCCAGCATTTTGGGAGGCTGAGGTGGGTGGATCACCTGAGGTCAGAGTTTGAGACCAGCCTGGGCAACATGGTGAAACATCATCTCTACCATAAATACAAAAAATTATCCAGGAGTGGTGACACGTGCCTGTAGTCCCAGCTACTCAGGAGGCTGAAGTGAGAGGATTGCTTGAGCCTGGGAGGTGGAGGTTGCAGTGAGCTGAAATCACACCACTGCACTCCAATCTGGGTAACAGAGACCCCATCTCAAAAAAAAAAAAAAAAAAAAAAAAGCCTAAATTAATCTTGGCTTTACCATACCCTAAGAACTCTTTGTAATTACCACTTGTATATTAAATCCAAGAGTAATTAAGCATTAGAGCTCTTTTTCAGAAAATGTTTGTAGGGAGAACTTCTAGTTACTTATAAGGTAAATTATTGAGGGTCAAGAATCATAAGCTAAAATCTTGGTGCCTTGGCTAGGCATGGTGGCTCACACCTGTAATCCCAGTGCTTTGAGAGGCCAAAGTGGGAGAATCACTTAAGGCCAGGATTACAGACAACATGTGAGACCTGGTTTCTACATAAAGTGAAAAATAATAACCTTGGCATGGTGGTGTGCGCCTGTAGTCCCAGCTACTTGGGAGACTGAGGTGGGAGGATCACTTGAGCCCAAGAGTTTGAGGCTGCAGTGAGTTATGATTACGCCAGAACTCACTACATCTTCCAACTCCTGCACTCCAGCCTGGTGACAGAGTATTATATAAAGAATATTAAATAAATAATTTTTTGATGCCTTGTCAGAAATGAAACTGTGAGTGATAAAAACATGCTGAAACAAACATAAGTGGGAAAATATGGGAGGCCCAACAAATATTACAAATATGTAGTATTTGTATATATGTATGGGGTACATGTGATATTTTGTTACATGCATAGAATGTGTAATGATCAAGTCAGGGTACTTAGGGTATCCATCGGTTTGATCAAGTTTATTTTTATTTTTTTTTAGACAGAACTTGCTCTGTCACCCCGTCTGGAGTGCAGTGGCATAATCTTTGCTCATAAGCATTCATGAAGAAAAACAATGGAAAGATGTATTGAAGGTAGGACATATACCAAAACACCAAGTACATGGAGTTGTCTAGAGAGCAGCAAGCATTATGGCTTAAACAGAGTTGGGGCCTGGCTGCCCAGAGACTGCATGGTAGCAGATGAAGCCAAGAGTTAGGCTGAGTATAGATTTGGCTAACACGTATGCCCTAAATATGTAATGAAACAAGAAAAATGGAAATTTCTCTTTAAAAGAGAACAGACAACTTCATTTATTTATCTGAGATTGTTCTGGTATGATGATAGTCTCTGGTTTTGGTGTTTCATTGATGCGTGCTTCAGGGCTTTTTATCCTTTCGAAGCTATAGTATTTCAGTTCTGTCTTCAGAGGATACCGTTCTAGTACTAACCAAACAAACGCCTTCCTTTAATACAGTGTCAATCAATAAGCCGAGGACATTTGTTCCATTGGCCAATTTTCGGTTATCAGGTTTTATAGAAACATACCTAGGACACAGAAAAAGCTTAATTATAATGCATCCCTTTAATAACTAGCAAAACTACACATATAAATTTTACTTACAACCTTAAAGGCATCATACCATCTCAAGACAGATTTTTTTTTTGAGATTTAATTGAAAAATCCAAATCAGTAATTTCAGGTGCTGAAAATCGAGACCTTGCTGTGATTTTGAAAGTAATTTCAATTCCATGTTTAGAAGTAAACCAACACTCATCAATTTGAGAGATTATTTTCTAAAGAAAATAGTTCGATCAAACAATGTCTTTTTTTATGTAACTTTTCAATTTTGTTTTGAATTTGCTACTGTTGATTTAATTAGTTGATTAAATCAAACATTTTTTTTTTTTTTTTTAATTACATTTTAG
>PVKP010005999.1:0-85831 GCA_004027715.1 Plecturocebus donacophilus | reverse complement strand
AAAAAAAAAAAAAAAAAAAAAAAAAAAAAGAAATACGTCTTACAAATACACAGAGGTGCCAGATTGATGTTCACAGAAGTGTTTCCTGTAGTAGAAAGCTGAAAACAACTGGTATCTTTCAAAATGTAACAGTCAAGTAAGTTATTGTATAATTGTATTGTCACATACTTTGCAGTTATTAATAATAGTGGGGTATACCAATATGTACATGGGCATAGGGAGACAGAATACTTTAAGTGAAAAAAATAAAATTTTGAAATTTACCACGCTTGAGGTGATGGATATTCTAAATACCCTAATTTAATCATTACATATTGTATGCATATATCAAAATATTACATGTACCCCACAATTATTATGTATCCATAACAACATTTTAAAAAGAAATAAAAACATCAAGTTTCAGAACAAAATGATCACAGTTTTGTTAAAAAAAGAAGTAAATTTTTATAGCTATATTCATGGTAGAGATGAAGGTCATGTATTTTTCTGGACAAATACATCTAATTAATTTTTTCTTTAAAAATCAAAAGAGTCACATATACCCGCTATACAATATTTTGTCTGTATAAAAGGATAAAAAGTTTTTAAAAAGACAATAACCACAACCTATTTCTACTCTGTCCTTACTCCTTTTCTTACTCCTCACAGGAGGTTTTATTGTCTTTTTCAGATCTGTGGATACAATTATGCAATACTTGTGCATGATTTCTTCTAAAAAAATCATGCATTACTTTTATAGTTAAAATATGCAACTAGAGAAGTGAAAGAAAAATAAATGTCTTTTATTATAAATCTTAATTAATTGGAGGAAAGATCCTCTGTAATTTTGTGTGCTATTGTTTTCTTTTGACTTGTGTTTGTTTTTTGACGTGTGTGTTTCCAAATGCTAGCCTCTTTCACTTTGCCAAAAATGAATTCATCTGAAACATGAGCAGTTATAATGAGTCAGAGATTGTGTTTGGTGAAGGCCCTGATATGGTATCATAGGAAGAGTTTGCATATTAAAAGCCCCAGTGGGTTTCCTGTCCATGAATCTGAGGCCATGCAACGTTGGAAAGTATCTCTCTTACAACTGTCCCCAGGCATGCTATCTGCTTTCCTACAGAGTAAAATTCAATAGAATGTATATTAATCACTTCTATTTCTACTTTTCAACGGATTTATACCACTAGCCTTCCTATTTTCTACCCTTTAAACCTTTTTCCTCTTAGAAGTACCAGATCGTATTGTCCAACCTAATGAAAACACTAATTCCATAAGATGCACCTTAAGAAAGTTTCTGTAGATAAATTATTTTGGACCATGTTATATGGAGTATCTCTGTTTTAAATAGTCGATGAAAGGAGCATATTGCAGGCTTATTTTCTTTAAATAACCTGAACATAGTTCCTAGTCATTTTGAAATAACCTGAACCATAGGACTCTCCCTCTGTAATATCTGGAAGGGCTTCCATTCAGCTAAGTTCCCAAGAAGGAGGCTGCAAGTGGGAAAGGAACCTAATTCCTTCATGGAGGACTTAGGTGGTCGAGGCTGCATTCCATAGCAGGTTCTATAACTAGATAGATCTGGGTTTAATTTCAACCCTCTCTCTCCTGATTTAAAGTGTAAATCTGGATAAATTTTCAACATTTCAGTCTTTAATTTGAAAACTAGTTCCTTGAGCTGTAGTGAATTAAATAAGAGGTAGTTTACATAGGTGCCCAATAAATATAATATTAATCTTCTTTCTTTTATCTTTTAGAGAAGCTTAGAATTTACCATATTTTCTTTTCCCATAATTCTATTTTATTAACTTTATTAACCCTTCTCCTCCAATCCTGGAAAACTATTTTCTTCTTTTTGCCCTGTAACTTTACATTTATATTTTAGGCCTTAGTGTCTCTTGTTTGGTATGGCTAACCAAGAAGCTATGGTCAAATCAATGTAAAACATGGATAAAACAGTACTTCAAGAGAGAAGAAAATAACCTATTTTAATTTAGCATTTAGCTGCAGCCAAAAATTTGCCTTAAATTTTTTTTTTTATTCCCTATTTTCAAATAGTTATAGCAGTCTTAACAGCTAATAGACACACAGAATCTCTCTTGGAGGACTTTCCTTTTTTCATTAGCATTTCATGTTTTCCCTTTTTTCATTAGCATTTCATGTTTATTCCAATCATTTTGCTGTCCCTACCTCTTATTAGAGTAGCTTCCTAACTGCCTTCCTGCTTCTAGTATCTCTCTGGTATACAAGTGATTGTCAACACACCTGTCAGCTCATCTTCCTAAAAATTCCACTTGGATTATCTTACTTTCTTAGTCATGAATTTCAGTAACTTTCCTCACCTATAGAATTGTGTCTAAGAAGAATTCCACGATAAAGTCCTTATATTTTGTCATTCTTTTTCTTTTTTTTTGGTATAAATTTATTATTTTTTATTATACTTTAAGTTCTGGGGTAAATGTGCAGATCTTGCAGGATTGTAATATAGGTATACACATGCCATGGTGTTTTACTGCCTCCATCCGCTTGTCACCTACATTAGGTATTTCTCCCAGTGTTATCCCTCCCCAATCTCTCTACCCCTTGCTATCCCTCCCCTAGCCCCCAGCCCTTCACCCCACAAAGGACCCCAGTGTGTGATGTTCCCCTCTCTATGTCCATGTGTTCTTATTATTCAACACCTACCTATGAGTGAGAACATGTGGTGTTTGATTTCCTGTTCTTGTGTCAGTTTGCTGAGTATGATGGTTTCCAGATTCATTTATATCTCTGCAAAGGACATGAATTCATTCTTTTTAATGGCTGCATAGTATTCCATGGTGTATATGTACCACATTTTCTTTATCCAGTCTATCATTGATGTGCATTTGGGTTGGTTCCAGATCTTTGCTGTTGTAAACAACACCACAATGAACATACGTGGGCATGCATGTGTCTTTATAATAGAACAGTTTATAATCCTTTGAGTATATACCCAGTAATGGGATTGCTGGGTCAAATGGTATTTCTATTTCTAGATCCTTGAGGAATCACCACACTGTCTTAACATTTGCCTTCTTTTTCACCCAAATCAGCATTGGTTCTGTTTTGTGTGTATACTGGGCTCAAGCCAGAGCTGCGAATTTGTGTCTTGAAACAGTAAGACTGTTTCTTTTCTCCTCTCAAAAGGACAGAAAGTTCCTGGAAGGTACAAATTATTTTTCAGTCTCTTATTGATTATGAGAACTAGCATAGTAATGGATTGATTGATTAAATCAAGTATGATATAAGCTCTATGTACATCATTGTTATTGTTATCTGAATCCTGGAAGTCTACTAGGCTTGTGACTTCATCCCACATTATCCTGGCTGCTTTAAAACAGTGTTCGATCATCCCCAAATTAGGAGAAGTCTAGAGTAGAGTTATGACCAGGGTACTCTGCAGTTTTTTATATGTTGCATACAACTATGTATTGTTATAATCAGATGAGAGTTCTTGCAGTCAAGTAATTTAATATGTACATTGGAAAACAAGGACATAAAGATTGAGAAAAGACAGCAGTTTCAGTTCAAGAGATTTAAGATGAAATGAGCATACAGTTCCTGTGAAAATCAGCAAATAAGATTATGTTCTAAGTAGCTTTTTGATGCAATCAGTGATAGAAAACCCTTCATTTTTCTTAAAGATTTTTATTTCCACGAGATAATGTAGGGCGTGAATAGTAGAATTTTGAAAAAGACAGTTGGAGGAAGAAACATAAAATTTGCTATTATATTACTTTAAAAGGGAAAAATAACACAGGGAATGCTTAAACTTTTTTTTTTTTTTTTGCCCCTGGAAATCTGCATCTAGGTTTTAAAACCTGGACTATTTACTCCTAGTACACCTCCAATACCAATCCATTGTCAAGTTGTCAACCTAAAATAAATGAGTCAGAATGTAGCTTAAGTAAAGTTTATTCAAGTGCAAAGGTTGAGGGCTGCAGCCTGGGACATAATTCCAAGGGGCTTTGGGGAAGAAAGGCTGGTTTTAAAAGAAAAAGGGACAAATCAAGAGAGAGATTATTACAAAAGTTGTTTGTCAAGAATTGTCATTGGTTTACAGAAATAACATTGGTTAGTGACTGGTTATACATTGTTGAACTAGAGGATCCATGGCATTTTATGTGTACTTGGCATTGGTTAGTCTACAGTCCACAGCAAGTGGCTTCAAAAGGTTATTTAGCTTAAGGGGGAGTGAGATGTGATTACCTAAATTTTAAATGTCTTCCTGGGCCTGATACTTTAAAGGGGCTTGCATTTTTCAGATAACAAGTTTTTTCCTTTCTCAAAGTTCTGTTGGCTTCTACTTCACCATGCATCATAAATTTATGCTTTGATCTGCATCCATAGATTAAACTTTATCAGCCCTGATTAGAAATATTGCAAAGGCCTTCTAACTCCTTTTTCTGCCCCAAGTATCTTTCTCCCTAAATGTATTCTCCATGCTGCACTCTGTATCCTCAAAAATATACCATGTACATTTCTGCTCACAGAAATGCCAAATAAAGTTCAAATTTCACGTCCCATCTGATTCTGATCTACTCTTTCTCTAATATATCTTTCCAGTGCACAGTTTATAGACTGGACACACAGAATTTCTTGGCACAGTCCATAATTTTTTGCTTCCATTTTTGTTGTCATCTTATTAGTTCCACTTAGAGTGCCCTATCTTTCATCTTTATATATTGAAATCATTTTCATCCTTCAAGAACCAGTACCTGCATTAAATATTAAAAATATTTTTGCCTTGTGAATAGATGTGAATTGCTCGTTTTTCTTTCAGCATATTTGTTTTCAACAAACTTTTATTGTTTGTCATAGTACATTCTCCTAAATCAGCAGCAGAAACTTGCCTTATTCATCCTTATGTATCCCACAGTGTCTAGCACAGAGTATTTCTACTTACTTCTATTATTGTTATAAGGATTACCTTCAAGAATGACAAGAGCTACTCTAATTTGTTATTAAACTTTTCCTTTTGCCCCATTTTAAAGAAGCTTTAATCATGTAATCTGTTATGAAAAGAACTCTTAAAATAGATCAAAATTGTTTTTTAAATTAGAGTTAGACAGTTTTCTTTCAGCCTCTTAATGCATTATTGTTAAGATCATGTAATGTTAAAAAATTGTCGAGTTGGAGAAGCATGATCAAATTTCTTTCATGTGAGTTGCAATATTTTAGGATGTTTAAAGTTTTTCAGCAGTGACTAATTTTAAATACTTTTTGAATTGATGACACTCATTAGAGCAGGTTTTTCATCAATGTCCTTGTAACAGTGTTTTATTGTTTTATGTTACCTTGGTCAATGTCAGTATTTCATGTTCAGTGTATTTTCCTAATGGATTTATGAGATACATTCTTCTTCATTAATTGATTTATCAATTATTTGAATCATTTTAAATTAAGGATTATCTCTTCTTTTTAATGAATTACTACTTTTGATAGAACCTGAAATTTTTTGGTAATAATTTCCATCTTAATGTCTGAATAATTTCTATTGATTCAATCATTCATTTGTATCAGTTTTATATTTTATATTCCTTTAATTTTTAGTTTAAGTTTTATCTCATTTAATGAATAAATTTAAATATGACAAGAAAAGGCATATTTCATATCTACTTATATTAGGAGCAGTATATTCCTAGCCTGATAAATATTCTCTTAGCTAGATTTCAAAGATGTCCACTGTCATTCTAATGCCACCTGACTCAAACATGATGGAGGGAAATCAGAGTGAACAGAGACAGTGGTCCTAATTGATTTTAGTTAAAATTAGTTTTTTTCTAAAAATTTCACAAGGACTTATCATAATATAAACACTTTGCTAGGAGTTTTCTCCTGGATCTTAGAAGTGGCCCATGCAAATGAGGTTAAAGCTTGTGCTTTCTTAACTTCATGGTAAGTCACCTGGTGTTAGATGAGCCATCCCTGCTATGTGACCTTGATTACAATCGGATGATCTCTCTAGGACTGGGCTCTTCATCTGGAAGATAAACTAGTTGAACTAAATAATCTCTAAAGTTTATTGAGGAATAAGTTCTAGGATAATAGTTGTGATAGAGGATGGGTGTTTTTGGCATATAATATTGTCATATAAACAAAATGAGGTGTTCAAAGGGCTGAGAGACATACTAGGAGTGTCAGATATGTTAAGTATTAGGTTTTGGTTACTGAGGAAACTTTAATTGGTTGTTATACTGAAAAGAACATTAGAGACAAATTAGCAATGGCAGACAAAGCAAACCCAATTCTCTTCATTGCAGCTTTTTAATATTTTGAAGCTATAAAAAAGTGAATTATATGTCTATATCAACATGGAATGAATCTGAAGGGTACTGCTAAATATACAAAAGTAATGATCAGAACAGTGTGTTCAAAATACCTTTTACTTAAAATGGGAAAAGTATGAATGTACGTGTATGTGTGCATGTGTGCATGTTCATGTGTCTGTTGCTTATGTCAGAAAATGTGTGCCAAAAAATGAAAAAAACATGTCTATGGGGAGGTTGGAGAGACCTGGCTAAGAGAATACTGGAACACGTTGGTTCCAGTATTGGAACACGTTGGTTTTGGTGTGAATGTGTATTGTTATCTTTAAATTTATTTATCAAATAAATAAAAAATGTAAATAAAAATTAAAGGAATATAAAACAAAGGTAATGCACATGAATGATTATATAAATAGATTTGACTCTAGAATCCTGAAAAAGTTTTGTTATAATAATAATATAAAATTAAAATTTTAAAAAGTCTGAAACTATAAAGCAAATAAATAATTGAATGTAACTATATATTGACTTGATAATTTAGTCAGCAGAAAGAAATTACCTCAAATACTTTTAAAACAAAGTAATATGTCTATACATCTGTAGTGGTATATATACCAAGAGCAAAAATAACTGTAAATAGTCAATACATCTTTGCCTGTTTTATCATGTTTTTAGTAAAAATATTGCTATTGTTACTTTGTGATAATAAGCTAATGCTAAAATGTAATCTTATCATCATTAGTAACCAAAATTTTCATTAAAAAGAAGAGAAACAAGTAAAAAATTAAGTAGAAAAATTTTATAATTGCAAATTTGGATTGGAAATATCAATATAAACTCATGATGCATTTTCACTTAAAAAATTCAGCTTCATGTGGTTCTAGCTACTGAAAAACTTATACACAGTGGCAGTGAGTACTCCTTGGGGCCACTGGTAATCTCTAAACACTATTTCCACTGAAAGAAACTATGAGTCTCTGGAGAAATAGATGATTCCAGATTGGGAACAGAGAACGTATGAGATGAGTCTGAAAAATCTTATATAAGAATTCAAGAAACTTTTCGAAAACCACTAGGCTTGGGTCAAAAGTATTAGGATATAACATGATGGGCTTTTATGGGCTAAAGAATTTTATCATCAAAAAGAATAAGAACTTCAATAAATTGAAACTCCTCAAATATGTTAAAATACATGAATATGTATACTAAAAAATACTTAATCACTTTTGGAGGATGCTAGGGAACCAATGAATTATTCTGAAAACCAGAAAATTGTATACCTTCCCTGGACAAACTACCCATGGGAAAATTCTTTTTTAAATAGAATAATCCTAGCTAATACATGTAGAAAGAGTGATAGACTTAAAATATTATTATTTTGCCACTACTTATGAAGTAATGGATCTAGGCAATGATTATCAACAGAAAATAAAATGATTAGGTGAGAAACTGTTGGGAAACATTATAATGGATGCATTAGGCTTAGCAATATGTGAATTCACTCAAGAATCTAAATATCACAAAAAGAGAGACATTTCTGAAAAAATTCAATTTCAATCTGAACAGTGCTCTAATTCTGTCAGTTTATGAGAAATATAAAGGACAGAAAAACAGGTTGGATTATAATATGAGGATACAACCAGCAAAATATAAAAAGTAGGAAAATCTACAGGTCAAGTAATTCCACATCCTCAACCAATACATTGTAAATATTAAAATAAAATTAAGCACATCAATGGCATGCAATATGTAGGACTTATTTGAACAAAGCAACCATTAATAACAAACACCAACAAAAGAAAACCCAAAACAATCTATGTGGCATATTTGACTACAGTTTGGATATTTGATACCATTAAGGCAGTCTTAGAGGTTGCCATTTTTGTGTGGTATAATGTTATTATTGTTAGGTTATAAAAAGAAAGAGATCTTAGGCTTTCAAACTAAAGTAATTACAGATAAAATGACAATGTGATGTGGACATTTAAAAAAATCAAATTGGAGGGATAATTTGGGTGGGTATGTTCAAAATAGCTATAATATGATATTAAAAATATATAGGCAAGCGAAAGGAAACAATTGGGTCATCAATGAATTCCAAGGAACTGAGGCTATGTGGATCTGTAAGAAACTGGATCTGAGGTGGAAATCAGTAATGCATACATCTATAGAAAAGATAATTTTGTAGCAGAGGTCATTTCAGAGGTCATTTTCTGAAAATGGAAAAGGGCTATATAAGCAGGAGATGGCCTTTTTCAATTCTCTTCTCAACCTGGTGATCTCCCTTTTGAAGTGTTCGTGTTTTTGTACAGCTCTGCCTTATGGTTCTCCTCTCAGTCACTTCATCTACCTCTTTCTCTCTTGGATTACTTTCCATTAACTAGGCATATTATATAATAAAAGCATACTTGAATATATTTTGGAAAATTGATATTTGTTCTTTTTTATTATAGTAGTGGAATATTTTATGTGTAATTATACACCCAGGTTTATCTGGATCAGACCAAATTGATGACTTTTGTCCCAGAGGAATTATTAACACCACTTTCCCTCTGTTTTAGTCAATTTGTGCTGCTATTACAATCATACCTGAGGCCAGGTAACTGATAAAGAACAGAAATTGTGTTTTCACAGCTCTGGAGGCTGTAAAGTCCAAGGCAAGATGCTGGCAGGTTAGGTTGTCTGATGAGGGATGCTCTCCTGCATCCTCACATAGTAGAAGAGCTGAAGAGCAAACTTGCCAGCTAGCCTAAAGTGATGTGAAGCCTTATTTATAAGGACCTTAATCCCACGAACAAAGGCAAAGCCCTCGTGACCCAATCAGCCATTAAAGGCCCACCTTTTAATACTATTACATTGGCAACATCAATTTTGGAGGGAACACATTCAAACCATAGCACCCTCTAAAAAGTGTCCTGGATTGGTTGATAAACTGTATCTTTTTCTAAATCTTTGCAACAGCTGACTGTTATTCATATTCTTTAAGAAGTGTTTGTGCTAATACCTTACCCATGAGAGATACAACATTAATGTATTGGCAGGCGTGCATCCCTTTGAATAGATTCCTTTGGAAGAATTAAAAAATTGTGAAGCAGAGAACACACTCCCCAGAGAGCAGAGGAGAGGCATATTTTGATAGAGGAGGAAGGTTTCAAGCATAGGAACTTTTATGGAGGGAAAGCCAGATGTGGAAGCTGGAAATGGGATTTACAAAGCTAAAACACATCAGTGAGAATTGATGGAGTCAAATATAAAAACTGAGATTGGAAAGAGCCAAATACTAAGCAGGGTAACAGCAGTTTTGTTTAGGAGATACCAGTAATATAATAATAATAATAATGTAGTGAAATATGGATTAGTAAGAAATGTCTTTTTCCCCCATAACTAATTCCCATGATTACAACTTAAAAACAAAATCTTGGTCAATTAATCATTTTCCAGAATCAGTTTCTCACCTTTCGCAGATTTCTGTTTTAGAGTATAGATACCAGGATATGTGTGGAGGGGTGTGATGGACCTGGTTCACAGTATCATCATCTGGCCCTTAGGCATCTTCTTGGTATGTTTATTCTCATCTATCCTTTGCCCCTAAAATTTCTTCAGTTCTTGCTCTGGTATCTATGTATGAAATCCCTCCACCACTTTTGGACACAGAAAATCATCTGGCGGCCCTCTTGCCTCTGGGAGCTCTGGGGAAAGCTCAGTAAGGCCATCCCAGACTCTCTCCTGCATACCCCACGGAGTCATCTCCTGTTGCTCTGCCAGCTGCCACACTAGGAAGCTCTTCAAGGCTTGCTGTTTTTTCTGGCACTACCTCCGAACCCTATGTAAGCGCTGGGAATTATTAAGCTTATAGTGCCTCAGTTGTTATTTGCTCAGCCTTATGGAGTTTTTACCTTATGAGTATGCCCTTTAGTATCTAGGAGGATATTCAAGAGTACTCCCATGTAGATTTTTGGAGCTCTTTTTATTTCTCCTCTCTGGTTTCTGCCTCACATATTTCATCTCCCGTAGCCTTCCTAAATTCTGATCTTTGTTTCCTCAATTCAAAATAGTTCACCTTTAGCCTGGGTTCCTCCTCACTCCACTATAGTCTTTAAAGTGTTTCCAGTGACACTGAGGTGATTGCAAGGCCTTATATTCCCCCAGGAGCCTCATAGTCTCCTTTTGCCTACCATCCAATGCCTAAAAATGGTAACTTCATATATTCTGCCAAGTTTTATAGTTGTGACTGGAGGACATGTCTGCCACCAATTACTCCATCATGGCCAGAACTGAGAGTCTATAGTTATCCTTTTTAAGTTATATTTTTAGTGATAAATTTCTCTGACAATTAGGTAATGCATTCTAGTGAATAGCCTGGCTCTCCCTACTGGTTAACCTTATTGCAAACTATACGACTCTACATGTGGAGGTGAAAACTTGATTACATGCCGCTTCCTGAGTCTACCTTCCCTTTACCACTTCTCTATCATTGAATATGACTTTCTCTCCACTATTGGGGATTATACAGAGATTACACCTTACAAAGCACTGTAATAAACACTAAAATAAGGAATATGTGGAGAGAAGCATTAAGCTCAGGTGTTTTAAGCGGGCCTCAGAAATGAGAACAATCAGGTTTGGCTCTTGGTATCCAAACACCATTATGTGCCCCAATTAAATGCCATACATTATTTCAAGGGTAAATTAAGTAATTAAAAATAATCTGTTGAAAACAAGCCTTCCTAATGAATGCATTAAAAAAATGGCATAATCCTGGGCTTGGCAATTACAGCCTGTTGGTCAAATCCTACCTGCTGCCCATTTTTGTGCAAACAACATGAAAGTTAGTAATGGCTTTTATTTTTTAAAAATGGTTACATATTAAGAGGCTACAGAAATGCCTATATAATATTCTAAATTTTGTCTGTTGACCCATAAAGTCTAAAATATTTATTCTCTTGTTGTTTAAGAAAAAGTTGACTGACTTTAACTCTTGGTCTTTAACATGCTCTCCATCTGTTCCTCTACAGCATCCATGTAACAAATATTTATTGAATGCTTTATATTATGCAAGGTACCATGCTAAGACAAAAATTTAAATTAGGCAGAGAATCTTTTTTGGAGTTCATAAGTTTTAGGGAAGATAAGACATGAACATAAATAGCAGTAACATAAGTTTGAGTAAAAAGGATTCATGGGAGAGAGGAAATAGTTTAAGAACTATCCTATTTCAGAAGAGAATGACTGACTTCAAGCTGGAGAAGTTAGAGGAATCTCATTGGAGGAGGTGGAACTGGAACTGGGCCAGGACAGATAGGATTCAAATATACATAGCCAAGTACATTCTAGGAAGGAAACATTGCTAAAACTCAGCCACAGTTGCAATTTGTAAAATGTGCTACAAGTTCACTCTTGAAGTCTGAGTCCTGCCCTTGAAGTGGCAATTAATTGATGTTCCAGGGTTTTGAGAAAAAATACTCATACTCTGATACAAGTTTTCCTCCTGCCTTCCCACTTCTTTACTCTCCTCTGGCCAATATTTAGGCTGAGTGTTCTAAGGGATTAGGTAGCAGGTTTTGAGGAGCTGCTTTCCTAGCTGAATTTTCAGATTTGGGATTCCAGTGTGTTCAGGCAGGGAGGCAGTATTGCATAGCCTCATCCAAGATTAGAGAAGTTTTGGCCAAAGTACTCCATATACCACCCTCTGTGTGTGTGCTGTGTTCACCAGTGGAAACTCTGCCAAGACATCCTTCTGTAACTGCACTCCTCTTCATGGGGATCTGCAGCCAGCAGCATCTCCCTGGTATCTTTGCCAGCCTACTATCTCTAATGGTGGAGAAGGAAGGAAACTCAGATTCAATATCTGTAATGTTTAGAAATTGCTTTGTCTCATGTAAATAAGCCTCTTAATGCTAGGACTGAATAAATTGATCTAAGCAAAAAGAGAATCTTTATTTCCCCTTTTTAATAAAGACTTGAATACACAATGAGAAACTGAAATAAAAACTGTCATTCATCTTAAATGAAATGAACATAACTTGAAAATAACTTTCTTATGGATCAAAGTTTTTAAAGTACAGTTAGAATATAAAAAGGCTATTCAAAGGAATGAAATTCATTATATTGAGTTTTACTGTGAAAATAATATTTTAACATGATTTGGGATGCTGGCATGGTTTCTGATTGATGAGTTATATGTGAAAGAATAGTTTTTTGGGGACTATGAATACAAGCATTTTCAGAGAAAGAGCTATTAAATAATATTTCTTATTCTTTGAGGTAAATGTATTTTTTGTTATTAAAGACTAGTCGTCGTTAAATTTATATGCTGATTAACACAAAATCTCTGAAATCAAACTCTATTCATGGACATACACAGCAGTACTTATTAGGCACAATAAATGGAACAATTTTCATAATGAATTTAATGTTTTCTCATTTGGGAGTCAGAATAGTGTTTCTTGGTGTCACAAATACACTACTTTCATAACACCTTTTAATTTTTTCCATGGGCTTTGCAGTTAAGTTTGAATAAATCTATGTTGTTTTCCTTTAAGTTTTCTTTTAATCTTGTATAATAGTCATGCTGACTTATCAAATATAGGGCTATGAGAAATGAATTAAAGACATATCAAAAATTGAAGGAGTCACTGGACTCAAATCAGATCAAATATATTTTGGAGGACGGTTTTGCATTTATTTAGCAAGAATAAAAATTTCTTACATTTCTATAATGTTTAAAAATATTCTGTGCTTTAAACCCAGGAGGCGGAGATTGCAGTGAGCCAAGATTGTGCCACTGCACTACAGCCTGGGCAACAGTGCAATTTTCCCAGAGCACACTGGCTTGGGTCACATACCTTGAACATAGCTAGGGCGTGGCATAGTGATCAACCACATCTATGTGACCTACATACATCTGAGGGTGGGGTGTATTACTGTGGTTTTGAGAGCAGGGGCTTCTAGATCAATTCATTAAAGGTCAATTAACCAAAAGACTAATGAGTAATTTATTGAATTCATTTTTCTTTTAGAATTTATTTTTTAGCTAGGTTTTATTTCTCATGTGTAATGACACTTTAAGTTATATTCACTTTATTTTGGCCTTTATTCTGTACCTCTGTAGCTAAGATGGAGACTCAGGGAGGTGGGGAATGAGGAGAAGAGAGAGGAGAGACATCTGGCCATCCATTCTGCCATTGCTTTATTTGTAGTGTCACATCGGCAGGGCTACTATTGGACATGTCTAAGATCTAAGCCCTATATAACTTCATTCGTTAGTGCTGGGGCAGTGGGTCTATTTAAGTGAAGCCTGATTCATCAGTGGACAAATCCCATTGACAGGTTTTTTGGAACTGAACTGCCCAGTCCCAGGACCACAAAGCACTCACAAGGAACAAGTTGGGACCTGGCCACCAACAAAGAGAGAGTGCTTTGTGTCTATCTGTCATATATTGTATACTATATGAACTTTTGTGCTATGCCACTAAAGAATTTATGTGAAGTAATGACAAAGCATTTTTATAAAGAATTTCCTAAAGGTCCTAAAGACAGGGGTCAAAAAAGGAACTGGATTCCCTGTAGCCTCAGCCATGGACTCTGTCCACATATACTACCAGGGTTTCAGGTTTTGAGACAAAAAGAGAATTACAGTTGCAGGAGGAGAATCACATTATACTTTGTACTCTTAGTAAACAATCTGTGAAGGCATAATGTGAAGAGCATTTAAGTAGGAGTCCAAACATCAGAAATTATATCCTGTTTTTACCTTGTTCTAGCCTTTTGGTTCTAGTTAAATAATAACTTTCTAACCTTTGGTTTTCTCAGGAATAGAAAAGATTAATAATGATCCTTTTAAAATAGACACCAAAATAGCATTGTGAATATTATGATTATAGAAAAAGATAAGATGAAGCAATTGATTTACTATTCAGAAGAGCCAAGTACGATTAATATTTCTAGTGTTCTTGTTGACTGCTTGGAATAAAAGAACTTGTATTTTGCTCTCCTACAAGAACATTTGAAACAAAATATATTTTAGAAAGGTAGATGAAAATCTCTTTGTCACTGGTTATTTAGCAATGACAGTAGAACATATAGATGACTTTTTCCAAAAGTTATTCCTTTGTATTTTGGGGGTATTTTAGGCTTGCGTTATACAAATGTAAGTACCCATCACTATCTCTTGCAGAAAAAGCAGTGCAGTGCAGGGTCACAGTTTGAAACATCAGTGGCTGTCAGTGAAAACACCTGGAATGTCTTGAAACTCTGCTGTGTGGGGGCAATAATCTATTTTAATCATGAAATTACACCTCGAAGAACTAATTTTTATTATAGGCATTTTTGAAAACCAAATTACACCTTGTGGTACAGACTGGGTTAACAAAATTCCAAATGTCAATATGATTCTAGTACGTGATGCTTTAGGGCTTATTTTTCCTGAGTTTTAAGAATTATATTTTCTGTGCTTGGCATCCACACTTTACTCTGTGCTCTAGGGCACCACATTATATCTGTGTACTTCAGTGATCTTCTTTGTGGAACTACAGTGATTAATGAGAACAATAATCAATTAAGAACTCATTTATTACACTCCATTTAACCAGTGATCTATTGACACTCACAAGATTTGAACATAAAGTACAATTTAATGATTAAAGTAGTACAGTGATTAAACATATCATGGAATGTTAACTCATTGGAAGAGTTGATAAAGATGATTACTTTTGTGCAACACAAGAGGAGTGTTTTTATATGAACTTCAACAAAAGGAGAAATATGAATATAAAAAGTGGAATGCCCACAACATAAAAAAAAGGAAGCTATATTATAGAACCTTTATCTGCTTAGAAAAACAGAAAAACAGAAAAACAGAAAAACAGGACAGGAAAAAAACCCTGTGAAAGTGTATGTTGACAAAAGACAGTAACATAATAACGCATAACACACCTACTATGTGCACTTTGCTTAGTGTGAAAGATCTAAGATGACAAAGACTCTGAAATGGGATTCCAAAAAAAAAAATCTCAACTTTCTCTTTTGATTACTAAATAGTGTTCTGCATTTGTATTATTGTAACAAAGCACATTTGTTTGGCTAAATCAGACTCGGTGATATTAACACAAACATTACATTCTCCCCATTTTCTAAAAACATGTATTTAATGCCATTGCTATATGGGAGTTTTTATTTTGTAAATAGGAGAGTAAAGAGGTTTGGGTTGGATTTTATGAAGTGAGTCCAGAGGATGGAGAAATAGTGGTGGTGATCAGTGGTTTCTGAAAAGGTAGACTACCCGTCTTAAGGGAGTGTTTAGTAATTCATGAGGGCATTAAAAAAATTTGTGAGGCATTTCTAGGTTCTCACAGTGATTGTGTGTGTGTGTATGTATGTGTGTGTGTGTAATACTACTGGCAGCTATCGAGGGTGCTATATTATCTACAATACATGAGATATTTCCACACAATGAAGACTTGTCCTGAGACGCCTATGAATTTTGATTTTCTGACCAGATAATGATGTCTATAGAAAAACCTGTATATAACTGAGTCTAAATGCAAAAAAAGTTTTACATATCAGTGTTTTTTCTTCATGCTATTATATCTATTGAGTTTTCCAGATTAACCAGCTAAATAAATCAAGGAAAGTTTACACTTTGAAACATCACCTTATCAAGAATTGTTTATTATTTTGGTAAATCATACATTGAAAGAAATGATAATGCCAAATACCAGTATCAGACTTTCTTTGAGGCACTGTCATTTGCTGCGATTCTGTACATAGAGGCAAATATCAACTTATTGTTGGCCTTCCCTACTCATGGGTTCTGCATCCATGGATTCGATAGAAAATATTTGGGAAAAAAAAAACAATACAACAATAAAAAACAATACAAGTAAAAAAATGCAGTATAATAACTATGTAGCATTCACATTGTGTTAGGTATTATAAATAATATAGAGATTATTTGAAGTATATGGGAGGATATGCATAGTTATATGCAAATACTATGCCATTTTATATAAAGAACTTGAGCATCTTTAGATTTTGGTATCTGCTGGAGAGGGGTGTGTGTGTATGCGGACTGTACTTCATTATATCTTATAATGCAGTTTTGTCCAAAGATTTTCATATTAAAATACATAATATTTTATTATAAGTTGTTTCTTTTTAAAAATATAGTTAAAACTTTATATAATAGCAATTTTAATTTGTAGTTTTGTAATTTTAAAGTGCACATTTATATAGATGATCTTATCTATACATTTTATTTCATATATAAAAAGTGGCATTGAGAACCCCTAGATGACAATAGTATGGTATCTGTCTCTCTTCTGGAAAAATCTAACTTGAACTCATGCATAGATAAATAAAAACTAGAATTTATAGAATTGTTTCAATTGGGACATTGTGAGATTCTCTGCTGATAATAATGACTTGAAGACTTTGAAAGATTGGAAAACAAGCAGATTTGGCTCAGTGTCCAAATGACAAAGTTTGACACAGAAGCTGAGGGGGAGAGAGTTCCTTTATGGCATCCTGTTCTTTGTTGAACAGTAGTGATGATAACAGGTACTCTTGCCTTTTCCTGGAATTTGAAGGGTATATGTCTAAACTTTTCTCCAGTATGTGTAATTATTTATCATGTTTAGGGAGCTTTATTCTATTCCTATTACTTGCTAGATGTTTTAAAATCATAAATTATTATTAAAGTTTATCAAGTAATTTTTGACATTATTGAGAACATCTTCAGAGCAACTCTTCAGGACTTTTTGGTGCAAATCATGCTGGATTCTGCAGTCAGACAACCAAGCTACATCTTTATAAGGTCAACCATTTCAGATTAATAGAGGTTTAATTTGCTACCCACTTTTATTCTCAAACATGCTGGTTTAAAGATTCTAATGTTGACATGGTTGTTGTTTTCATCTGCTTGGTCTATCGTAACAAAATTTCATAGACTAGGTGGCTTAAAAAACAGAAATTTATTTTCTCAAAATTTTGGAAGCTCGAAGTCCAAGAGTGGGGGGCCAGAACAGTGGATTTCTGGTGAGGCCTCTATTTCTGCCTTGTAGATTTATGTCATCTCACTGTATGCCCACATGACCTCTTCATGGTGAGCATGTGGATGGAACATGGTGTGGAAGAGAAAGAGATGGAGGGACATAGCAAGCTCATTGGCATTTCTTATTATACAAACAGGCAAGATGATATGATATGATAATTCTATCATATTAGGGTCCACCCATGTGACTTTATTGAACCTTAATTACCTCCTTATAGGATCTCCAAATATAGTTGCATTGAGAGTTATGGCATCAACGTAAGAATTTTGAGGTACACAACTCAGTCCATAGCAGTAATTTATCTGGGTCACTATAAATCAAATAGAACTAACATGAAAATTTAATAAACCAAGCACCAAATTAGTAGAGGAAAGAAGCTGTAAAGATCAGAGCACAAAGAAATAAAATCAAGACTAAAAATATACAGAAGATCAACAAAATGAAAAGTTGGTTTTATGAAAATAAAATCAGCAAGCTGTTAGCCAGACTACGAAATAAAAGAGAATACCCAAATAAAATTAGAAATGAAAAAGGAGACATAACAACTGAGAGCTCAGGAATACAAAGAATCACCAGAGACTATTGTGAATATCCATACACCAATGAATTAGAAAGCCTAGAGGAAATGGGTAAATTCCTGGACCCAAACAATCCACCAAAGGTAAACCATGAAGAAATAGAAAAACTAAACAGACCAATAATGAGTAATGAGATTGAAACTGTAGTGAAAAGTTTCCCATCAAGGAAAAGCTCTGGACCTAATGGCTTTACTGCTGAATCCTACAAAACATTTAAAGAACTAATTCCAATTCTGCTCAAGTAGAAATCCACTATTCTGGCACTCTCCTCTTGGATTTCGAGTTTTCAGAACTTTGAGAAAATAAGTATCTATTGTTTAAGCCACCCAATCTATGAAACTTTATGACAGTCCAAGCCGATGAAAACAATAACCATGTCTATTCTACCCAAGAGAAAACTTCCAAACTTCTTCTATGAGGCCAGCATTACACTGTTACCAAAACCAGATGAGGTCACAACAACAAAGAAAAACTTCAGGCCGATGTCTCTAATGAACATAGATGTAAAAATCTTCAACAAAATACAAGTAAACCTAATTGAATGACACATTAAAAACATCATTCACCATCATCAAGTGGGATTAATCCCTGAGAAGCAAGGATGTTTGAACATATGAAAACCAGTAAATGATAAACATCACATTACAGCCAACTCTTTGCTAAAGAGATAAATACAAGTAAAAACCACAATGAAACATCATCTCAACCCAGTTAGAATAGATTTTATCAAAAAGACAGGGAAGAAGGGATAGTGGTGAGGATGTGTTTAAGTCTAATTTACTTTTGTTTTATGATTAAAAATACTTGATCACATATATTGTTGGTTTTATGATTACAAATACTTCACTCTCATATGCTGTTGAAAATGTGAAGTAGTACAGCCACTATAGAAAACAGTATGAAGTTTCCTCAAAAAACTAAAAATAGAACTATCACATGATTTAGCAATCTCACTACGGGTTATATATATATATTTAAAAGGAAATCAACATATCAGAGAGATATCTGCACTCCCATGTTTATTGCAACACTTCACAATAGCCAAAATATGGAATTAACCTAAATGGCCATCAATGGATACACAGATAAAAAAACATGGTGTATACTGCATGTTCTCCCTTATAAGTGGGAGCTGAATGATGAGAGCATATGGACACATTGGGGGAACAACACATACAGAGGCTTGTTTGAGGGCAGGGGCTGGGACTAGGGAGAGAATCAGGAAGAATAGCTTGTGAATGCTGGGCTTAATACCTGGGTATTGGGATGATCTGTGCCGTAAACCACCACGCACACATTTACCTATGTAAGCAACCTCACATCCTGCACATGTATCCCTGAACTTAAAAGTTGGAGAAAAAATCTGATATAGATACAAAATTGAGTATTATTTAGCCATATAAAGAATAAAATCTTGTCATTTGCAGCAACGTGGATGGAACTGAAGGTCATTACAGTGAGTGAAACAAATCAGGCACAGAAAGATAAGTATTGCATGTGTTCACTAATATGTGGGAGTTAAATAGGCAGATATCATGAAGATAGAGAGTAAAGTGGTGGTTATCAGAGGTTGGAAAGGGTAGAGGGGAGGGAGGGATGAAGAGAGGTTAACTAATGAATACAAATATACAATTAGATAGAAGAAAGAAGACCTGATGCTTGATAGACCTGTAGGATGACTATAGCTAGCATCAGTCTATTATATATCTAAAAATAGTGAGACGAGAGTAATTTAAATGTTCTTAGCATTAAAAAAGATAAATATTTAAGGTGATGGGTAAATCTGATTATCCTAATTTGATTACATGAATGTATAAAATTATCACATGTCCCCTGAAAATATGTACATCTATTATTTATTAATTTAAAAAGACATACCCAAAACTTAAAAATATAGAACAAATGGATGAATGAACTGAAAAAAATTTGAATACTCCTGTCAATTTATTGTTTATATTTTGGTCAAGCAGTGACACTCCTAAGTAGAGTCTTGCATATGTTTGATTTTCATGTAGTAAATAAAAAGCTGAATGTCAAGAATATAAAGTGTACAGAAGTTTGAGTGAAAGGAAAACAACATTATTTTAAAATTACAACATTTTGTTGTTGTTTAAGTCTAATTTACTGTGATTTTGTGATTACAAAGATCTCATTAGTTGTTATCATTGCTTAAGCTAATGTGAGTTAATAGAGAAAATCATGAAAAATTCTTCTCAAAGCTGTTTTTTAGAGTAAGATAGGAGAAAAAACAGAATTTAATGTAAGCTTTCATTTAGAGCCAATTAAGAGTTTTGTGAGTAATCATAAGGACTGTGAAAACATAAGGATTTGAAGTTTTATATATAAAACATATCAGGTACTATAGACTTTGAAATAACACCCAAAATGACTATTGCGTGTACCTCAGAAAAATGATGTTTTTCTTTTCACTCAGGGTCATTGACTGCTATTTGAAGCATAAAAAAACAGAAGTTCCTAGTGAGAACTAGGTATTAGTTCTTTTTTTAACTATAAAAATCAAATATGTGATTCTGAACCCAACTATAAATTATTTCCTTGGGGAATTCGGTACCACTTGTGGGGAAATTTGTATTCAATTTCCTTTTTGTTATGTTTTCTCTAAGTGCAGTTACACTTTTAAAACATTCTGAGATTTTTTTTTCCTGTTTGGCATTACTATGTTAAACTCATGAGTAGTTCAGATACAATAAACTGAAAATATTTAGTGAGTTCAAAAATAAGATCTGAGTGCTTCACTTTTTAAAATTTATGATTGGCATGGCTCAACTGTCTTGTACTAATAAAAAAATAGTGTTGCATTCTTTCTCTCTATTGTCTGCTTTCCTTTAAAATAATCTGCGAAGATAAAAATCCAAATCGTATCAATGATGAGGTAGGAATGAGAATATTATAACTATTACACTAAAATTCTTCTCAAATTTCTTGCTTACTTTTGTATTTTCCACTTGGCGTAAGCGAGTGGTTTATTTAGAAAAGTAATGATAAATATGAGCATTTATTATAAAGATCACTGGAGATCCTGTAAGCAAAATTAGTTTAAACAGAAGGTAACTGTGAAACTGTAATGCAGTTTTCCTTAATTTTGCAATGCTTGCTGCTCTTTAAAATGTAGTAACAATGACAATCACCTCCATTCCTAACTCAGTCTAGCTCAAGTAAGAGGGGATTATTTTAAAGGATATCTGTAAGAAGGATGGAGGCCTAGTGTGTGATATACAGCGTGGGAAGGTGGGACCTTGAATGGAATCGAACTGGCAAGGCTGGCACAGCAGTTGGGTGGGAAGCTCTGCTCCAGTGCTGGGCAGTGAATGTCATTCAGCCTCTCTGTTTCTACTGCTCCTGCAACTACAGAGTGGTTTCTTTACTATGCTTCTTTCCTTTAACATCTTATGCCTACTCCTGATTTCCTTTTCATAACCTGATTTGGTCCATCATGTCCTCCTCTTCACCTCATGGCTTCTATTTGAACATTCTTTTGCTTTCAGTTCCCACTGCTGACATCCAGTTCTTACTATGTTTCTCAATACTGACAGTGAGATTTGAATGAGCTCAGCTAAGCTTTTCACAAGTCAACTTACGGTTCACTGGAAAGCTGAAAGACAGTCTAACATGGGTCAGGTGTCTATCCATTTTCCAATCTGGTGTGGCCCATGGGATTGATAGGGGAGCTGGGTTGCGTGATGCAGAATACAGCTTTCCCTGCAGAAGGAGAATCTGTGGCTAATTTCTTTATTTGGAGCTGTGTACAGAGCAGTTTCCTTGGAAGGTGTAGTAGGCACAATGATTGATTTGTCTGGTGCAGCACTAAACCACAGACTCTAATGATTTGTGAGGAGGAGCTGAACCATCACTCTATGTTATGGGAGGCAGTAGTCTCACGAGACTCTCACACAGCAATATAAGCATCTCAAGAGTTTTGCTACTGGAATGTGATGACCAAAGAAAACAGTAGCTTTATGCAACCTGTAACTGTTAACGAATAGTGAAGGGATGGTTTTATCGTGTCACAAGTTTATCTATTTTGGGAGACTGCATGAGAACATTGATTAGTTTTATCATGGAGGCAAAAGAAGAGATGCCTTGAAACGTTTTCTGTGCTTTTGGTTACCATATGCTGTGTGATTTTCTTTCTCATCAGTAGGCATTTAAAGACTGATCTATGATAATTAAATGTAGATTAAAATGTGGCAAGATTTAATATAGACATCTATGCTTCCAAGGAAACTACAATTAGTAAAGCTTATATTTCAGACTTTTTTTTTTTTTTTTAAAGCAATGGACTGTTATTTTTCTCATCAATTAGCTGTAAGCTTTGGATTTATTTATGGCTTTGGAAATAAAGTTTTCTCAGTTCAGTGCAAATGCTGGCATGTTCATTCATGGAATAAATGCTAAAAATTGTTAAAGAATATCTGATTCTGTCAAAGTTATGCTATTCCAATGTTACAATTGCAAATCATTTTCTTTCATAGAGTCGATTTAGAGTTATACAAAATATAGAAATCGTTGGATAAATTGGAAACTTTGTTTTAATTTGGAATGTTAAAACTATTTGGAAGATTTTAAAAGTTATTTAAAATGAAGATAAGTGATAATACAAATTTTTGGTTCACTATCATCTTTAAAAATAACATACTTTTTAATGATTCATTTGCTTAAACCAACTTGGCAGTAAGAATTTGGTATGAAATCTTCATAAACCAGTAATAAACTCAAAACCCTCTACTCTCCATGAAACAGAAATTGTATTTACCAAAAATAAATCAGTAATAAAATGGAAAACTGGTTTTCTAGCTTGTCTATTGACAATGTTATCATAAATTTGTATATAAAGTATGCTATTGAATGTTTCAAGTTTATGAACTTTACCTAGACAGTGTTGTGACATACTTAACATTCTTTAATTTGTTTTTTCACTTAACATTAGTTTTTTGGGATGGACCTAGAGAATATAGGTAGCTATAATGCATTCATGTTTACTGTCACATAGTATTTATAACATCCCACAATTTATTCATCTAATTTTAGATTGCTTTTAGTCTTCTGCTGCTATAAACATTCTCTGTATATGCTTTATTTGTGCATACATAAGAGAGTTTCTCTAGGGAAATACTTGTGCAGGAAATCGCTGGATGGTAGGCTAAGCACATAAAAAAAATCCTAGATATTGGCAAATTTTATTCTAAAGGGATTGTACTGATTTGTATTTCTACATTGAGAATACTGAGAATTCCTGTTTTCCCATGCTTTTGAAAAATTCAAATTAAAAAAAATTTTATATCACCAATTACTAGTTAGAACAGTGAGCATTTCATATATTCATTGAACATTTGGATATCTTAGTCTCTAAAATGTTTATATGCTTTACCATTTTTATATTGTGTTGTTTTTGTTTATTTTTAGTTGATCCATAGGAATTCTTTCTGGAATTTCAATGGTAATCCATAGTGATTTATATACATATTATATAAGGTCTATAGTATTACATATATTATATATATTATATTTATATATATATATTATATATATATATATTTTATGTATCTTCTACCAGACTTGCTTGTATTGTCACTTAAAAGACAAGTTTTGTATTTGACAGAATACATTTGACTAATTTTAAGTAAGTCAAATGTATTCATCCTTTTTTATAGTTTGTGCTTATGCATCTTGTCTAGGAAATTATTCCTCACACTGAATTTATTAAAAAGATTTCCTATATTTATTTCTAAAAGTTTTTTATTTCTAAAAGCTTTTTTTTTTTTTGACACGTAGGTCTTTAGTTCACTTGCAAATGTTTAAATGTCATATAAGTAAAAGTTGATTTTATTTTTATTCTTATCGGGAGCATATTTCCCCAGTACCATTTACTGAATGTTCTATTATTTACCTACTGACTTGAAATGCTATGTCTGTCATATACCAAATGACCCAAAGTATAGATGGGCCTGTTTCTGAGTTTTCTTTTCTGTTCATCAGTCTATTTGTCTTTCTCTGTATGAATATCACACAGTTTTAATTATTATAGTTTTATAATGTCTTGAATGCTTGTACAACTAGTCATCCATTTTCACTTTCAAAAATATCTTGGTTATTCTTGGCCTTTATTTTTTTTTAACTTTTAATATCCACTTCTTAAGGTCCACAGAAAACTGGTATTAAATGTGATTTATCTCCTATTCATTTAGGTCTGTTTTATGTCTGACAAAATTTGAATATTGCCTTCAGAGTTCTTGCACATGTTTGTTAATTTAGTACTAGGCACCTTATAGTTTTTATAGCTAATAAAAATGGTAACTTTTGGGGTTGGTGTGGTAACTCATGCCTGTAATCCCAGCACTTTGGGAGATTGAGGTCAGGGGGATCTCTTTAATCCAGAAGTTTGAGACCAACTTGGGAAACATCATGAAACCCTGTTTCTAAAAAAAATAAAAAAAAATTAGCCAGGCGTGGTGACTCACACCTGTTGTCCCAGCTACTTGGGAAGCTGAGGTGGGAGGATTGCTTGAGCCCAGTAAGTTGAGGCTGCAGTGAGCCAAGATGGTACCATTGCCCTCCAGCTTGGGAGACAGAGAACCTGTCTCAAAAAATGGGAGAAATTTTGAAAATCATATTGTAAAGTATTCTGTTGCTAATAAGTAAACATTCATTTTTATATGTTAATCTTTTAAAAAATTTACTGAAGTCTCTTAATATTCTGTAGATTTTCTAGATGAAAAGTTATGAAATGTTATTTTCTTCATTTTTGTTTTTATACCTCTTTTATTTCTCATTATCTCATTATTTTAGCTAGGCTGCTGGTACAGTGTTGAATATAAGAGAATTATTTCAGTCCTTCCTTTAGAGAATGTAGCCTAGCTTGTTTTCTTAAGCATTACCATCATTCCTAGGTTGTTGGGCCTGTTCACAAAAGCAAGTAAAACTGGGAATAAGTATTAATCATCCCCTCTTCATCTTTCACTCAGGGCAGTCTCATGTTAGTAAGGGATAGGTGAAATAGTAGACAAAAGAGACTGCTACAACTGTTACTGTTTTGATTCAGCTTATGCAAAGAATAAGTGTTCAGGAGCCAAACATGAAACAATACTAACAAGCAGCAAAGGCGAGGAAATTTGAATTCACTTAAATTGGGAGTTTCCATACACATGAGAGAAATAACAAGTTTGCTCAGGACCAAAAAATCTCATGCATGAGGATATTATTTTGTTATTGTGTTTATATTTCTTTCTCTTATTTTTGAGACAGGATCTTTCTCTGTTGCCCATGCTGGAGTAGTGGTATCATCATACCTCATTCCAGGCTTTACCTAGGCTCAAGCGATCCTCTCATTTCAGCCTCTGGAGTAGCTGGGACTACATGCATGTGCCCCCATGCCTGGTTAATTAAAAAAAAAATTATAGAGATGGGGTCACTATGTTGCACAGGCCAGTCTTGAACTCCTAGGGTCAAGTGATACTCCTACCTCAGCCTCCAAAGTGCTGGGATTACAGGTATAAGCCACTGCACATAACCATTGTCTTTAGAGTTCAATGCTTATTTAGATTTACCAAAATATTTTTTATTTTTTTATTTTTGCCAGCTATTGCTTCTTGCAGACTAACTACTCTTCTGTGGTTATTTTTTTTTCTTCATGACAGATAACTACATTGCTTTTTCAATAAGAATCACAGGTGGTAAACTATCTTATTTTTTGTTTTTCTGAAAATATATTTATTTTTTACTTTAGTCCTCTATGCTGTTTTAGCTGGGTTTCTAATTTTGATGGACTGTTTTCCTTCGATAGTTTGAATGGATAATCTATTTGGGCTCTTACTATTTATTTCTGGTTAGTCTAATTATTATTACTTTGAGGATTCTTTCCTTTCTTTGGTTTCTTTAAACATTTTTCTTTTTGCCTTAGATAATTTTAAATTTTACTTTGATGTGTTTAGCTAGAGTTTTATTCTGTCTCTGTGTCTTCCACTATTTTCAATTTTTTTTTTTAGTCATTTACTCTTGCTTCTCCCCAGTAATCTTTATTCTTTTTCACTGGAACTCATATTGATTGTATGTTGAACCTTTGCATTCTAAACTCTGTATCTCTTAACCTCTTTTCTGTGGTTTTTATCTCCTTTTTATTAGTGCTATATTCTATGTAATTTCCTCAGTTATTTCCTCCAGTTTACCATTTCTTTCTCTGTCTCTAACCATTGTTTAACTTGTCAAAATTTTAACCTCAATATTATATTTTAAAATCTATGTTTTTTATTCTGGTGCCTTGTTCTCTTACTGCATTTTTCATTCCTTTTAAATACTTAAAAAAATTTTATCTCTGGATTTATCTAGTATCTCATGTTCTTCAGTCTCTAATTGTCCTGTTTGTTTTGATTGATTACTCTTTATTAAGGTGGCTTATTCCTTTGAATAGTTCATAAATTTTGATTATAAGTTCATTTTCAGTGTATGTGTTTATTCTGTGAGCACTTCCTACAGCCTGAATAGAAATAATGTCTCTGCAGCATAATTTTGCGTTCGTTTTAGCCAAAGTCTAGATTCATCAGTTTTTATGTGAAATCCTGGGTTTTGGATTTTAACACAACATGGATAGTATAAATTTGGGCTTCTTACTCAAGTACAGGTGCAACCATAGTATTTTACCTTCCATGGGATTCTTCTTATTGCCACTGAGTTGTAAGCACACAGTAAGGTTTCTTGCTGCTTTCTGGGTTGACAGGTAAAACGATTCTACTGTTATTTTCATGGAGTGGTGTCAATTCACAGTTTCCTGCTTTGCAAGAAATTCAGTTTCAACTTTTTGCCTTATATAGGACCAAGGCACATCTTTTAACCACGTTTGTTATTTGAAGCCCTGTCCCTGAATCCCTAGGGCTTATATCTAGAAACTGTATCTACTGGACACTTGACGTCCGTTGGCTCTTGCATTTAACACTGTATTAGTCCATTTTCATGTTGCTGATAAAGACATACCTGAGACTGAGCAATTTACAAAAGAAAGAGGTTTATTCGACTTAACAGTTCCACATGACTGGGGAGGCCTCACAATCATGGTGAAAGGCAAGGAGGAGCAAGTCACATTTTATGTGGATGGCAGCAGGCAAAAAAGACAGCTTGTGCAGAGAAACTCCTTTTTTTTTTTTTTGAGATAGAGTCTTGTTCTGTCACCCAAGCTAGAGTACAGTGGTGTGATCTTGGCTCACTGTAACCTCCGCCTCCCAGGTTCAAGTGATTCTCCTGCCTCAGCCTCTGAATAGCTGGGATTACAGGTGCCTGCCACTGCACCTGGATAACTTTTGTATTTTTAGTAGAGTTGGTGTTTCACCGTCTTGGCCAGGCTAGTCTCGAACTCCTGACTTCGTGATTCACTTGCCTCTGCCTCTCAAAGTGCTGAAATTACAGGCATGAGTCACCATGCCCAACTCAAAACTTTCATTTTTAAAACCATCAGCTCTCATTAGACTCATTCACTATCATGAGAACAGCATAGGAAAGACCTGCCCCCATGAATCAATCATCTCCCCATGGGTCCCTCTCAAAACACATAGGAATTACTGAAGATAGAAGATAAGATTTGGGTGAGGACACAGAGCTAAAAGATATCCTTCCAAATCTCATATCTTCACATTTCAAAACCAATCATGCCTTCCCAACAGTCCCACGAAGTCTCAACTCATTTCAGCATTAACTCAATGTCCACAGTCCAAAGTCTCATCCAAGACAAGGCAAGTTCCTTCTACCTAAAAACCTGTAAAATCAAAAGCAAATAAGTTACATCCTAGATACAATGGTGGCACAGGCATTAGGTAAATACAGACATTTCAAATGAGAGAAATTGGCCAAAATGAAGGGAATACAGGCCCCATAAAAATCCAAAATCCAGCAATGCAGTCAAATCTTAAAGCTCCAAAATGATCTTTGACTTCATGACTCACATCCAGGTCATGCTGATGCAAGAGGTAGGTTCCCATAGTCTTGGGCAGCTCCACCCTTGTGGCTTTGCCGGGTACAGCCTCCTGCCTGCTGCCTTCATGGGCTGGTGTTTAGTGTCTGTGGCTTTTCCAGGTGCACTGTGCAAGCTGTCAGTGGATCTACCCTTCTCAGGTCTGGAGGATAGTGGCCCTCTTCTCTTTGTTCTACTAGGTGGTGCCCCAGTAGGGACTCTGTTTGAAGGCTCCCACCCAATGTTTCTCTTCTGCACTGCCTTAGCAGAGATTCTCCACGAGGACCCCACTTCTATGGCAAACTTCTGCCTGGACATACAGGCATTTTCATACATCTTCTGAAATCTAGATGGAGGCTTCCAAACCTCAATTCTTGACTTCTGTGCACTTGCAGGCTCAACATCATGTGGAAACTGCCAAAGCTTGAGGCTTGCACTCTCTGAAGCCTTGGCCTGAGCTCTATGTTGGTCCCTTTCAGCCACATCTGGAGTGGCTGGTATGCAGGGCACCAAGTCCCTAGGCTGTACACAGCACAGGGCCCCTGGGCCTGGCCCACAAAACCATTTTTCCTCCTAGGCCTCTGGTCCTGTGATGGAAGGGGCTGCTGCAAAGGAATCTGATATGCCCTGGAGAACTTTTCCTCATTTTCTTGGTGATTAACATTCAGTTCCTCATTACTTATGCAAATTTCTGCAGCCAGCTTGCATTTCTCCTCAAAAAATGGGATTTTTCTCTTCTACTGCATTATTGGGGTGCAAATTTTCCAAACTTGTATGCTCTGTTTCTTTTTTGAAACTGAATGTCTTTAACAGCACCCAAGTCACCTCTCAAATGCTTTGCTGCTTAGAAACTTCTCCCATCAGATACCTTAAATCATCTCTCTTAAGTTCAAAGTTCCACAGATCTCTAGGGCAGGGGCAAAATGCCACAAGTCTCTTTGCTAAAATGTAGCAAGAGTCATCTTTGCTCCAGTTCCCAACAAGTTCCTCATCTCCATCTGAGACCACCTCAGCCTGGACCTTATTGTTCTTATCACTATCAGCATTTTTGTCAAAGTCATTCAACAAGTCTCTAGGGAGTTCCAAACTTTCCCACATTTTCCTGTCTTCTTCTAAGTTCTCCAAACTGTTCCAGTCTTTGCCTGTTACCCAGTTCCAAAGTCACTTCCACATTTTTGGGTATGTTTTCAGCAATGCCCCACTCTACTGGTACCACTTTACTGTGTTAGTCTGTTTTCGTGCTGCTGATAAAGACATACCTGAGACTGGGTATTTTACGAAAGAAAGAGGTTTGTTGAACTTACAGTTCTATGTGGCTAAGGAGCCTCACAATCATGATAGAAGGTGAAAGGCATATCTCACATGGTGGAAGACAAGAGAGATAGCTTGTACAGGGAGACTCTCATTTTTAAAACCAAGAGATCTTGTGAGATTCATTCACTGTCATGAGAACAGAATGGGAAAGACCCACCCCCATGATTCAGTAATCTCCCACCAGGTTCTTCCCACAACACGTGGGGATTATGGGAGCTACAAGATGAGATTTGGGTGGGGACACAGAGCCAAACTATATCAAACACTATGGCTATGAGTTTTCTAAGCTCTTATACCTGGGATATAAAAACATCATTTTCTGTCCATCTTTATATATGAAAAATGAGAGTTATACTTTATTGATTATCTATATTTTTATAGCAAAATGGGGGTTTAGACCAGCAGGTTGTTTGTAGAGTATTTTTTTCCCCCAAACTATTTAGAATATTAAAATGTAAAAGAACCACAACTTTGTTATGCAGTGTTAAGTAGGTTTAAAGGTGGCTTTTTTTGGTTGATCAGTAATGCACTTTAAAAAGAAAAAATAACCAAGTTTCCATTGCTTATCAAATATTTAAATTTCTTTAAAAAGTAGAATATTATAGCTTATATTGGGGGAGTGTGAGGTATGAATGGGGTTTCCAGGCATGATAGTAGAGAATTTTTTTATAAAGCACATATTACTTAAACATTAAACATGCTTTTGAAAAAGTGAGTTATGTGAACATTTTGACATGTTATTGTTTTCTAAGAAATTTGTTTTCTAAAAGAGATATATTTCTTCAATAACAAAGTATGACTCTAAGAAGTAATGCAATGATATTAAATGGTATCTAGAACTAATCTAATATATGCAGTCTATATGTATCTGGCAAGTTAGTTGAGAACTCTGTGAAATATATTTGCTACTGATACTATCCTCTTCTCCTAACTGACCTATAATAAATACAGATTGGGAAGAATATTTCTAGGAAGCCAATATGAAAATGCAAAGCATTGCCTTTCTTATCTGGATTCCTTCAGAGAGCAGAGCCTAAGTTGAAAGTCTATGTATATGTATTTTCTTGGATAATAATTCCAGGGAGTAGGAGTGAAGGATAGAGGAATGAAGCAGAAAGAAAAGAGAGCAATATAAGCCTATGAGTTGCTTACTGCAATGAGAGGCTGAGCGTGCAGCTGAGAAGCCATGCAAAATATATTCCAGACTATCTGTTTGTAGGCCAAGGGTGAGGAGCTGGAGGGAGAATGGGAGAAGCATTGATGTATTGGATTCTGTTCTCCTTTGGCCAATTTTGTGTCATGATAAATTATATTCATGGCTGTGCCTGTGTAAAGTATGGGTGTCCATATTTCCATTGAGAAGGTTAGGACTAGAGAAAGAGGCATGTAGAGTGGGATGCATGTAGAGTGGGATGCAGGTAAGACGCTGTGAAGCTGGGAAGAGCTCATTAAGTATTTGTTGCAGTGGTAACTAGAATGAGAGACAAGTGAAACCAAGAACACTTGTAAGAATGTATTAGATATTTAAAAAGTGAGTTTTGTGTGGTTTAGTTAATTTTCTTATTATTGTGAAATAGTCATATAACAACTTTTTACCTTTGATACTTCAGATAAGATTCTGAATGAAGAATATACATGGTGAAACATTTTGGCATTGAGAAACATGACAAGGACAAATTATTTAAAAGCATGTGACAGAATGAAAGCACAAGATCAGGTACACATATTATGTGTTTGGAGAATGTCATCATTCTAGATATTCCTATTCTATAAACATTAGAGAAGGCAGAGTTGGAGGTAGGTATAGGGGTCTGTATCCTGTGGGTAAGCAAGGGAGGAGCTCCAAATGCCCCTCTTTCATACATGGACTTGTTATATTGGAGTATACTGGTATCTAGGGGAAAAATATTCCATCTACAAGAGTTTAGCACGAAAACAGCTAGAGTGCCTAACCCTTTCTCATTTCTTTCCATCAGAGTCTTATCTCTCTAAAAATTCAGAACTTCTAGTAAGTATAAATTATTCATTTTATAATCCATTCATTGCCTGTTATTTTCTCCCACCTAAATAAGGGGTTAGGGAGAGCTCCAAGTACAAATGGTCCCAAACTTACAGTGGTTTGACTTAACAATATTTCAGCTTTACAATGGGTGAAAGCAATATGCATTTAGTAAAAATCATACTTCATATTTTGAATTTTGATCTTTTCTCATGCTAGAGATATGTGGTAGGAAACTCTCTTAAGACGCTGGGCAGTAGCAGTGACTTGGAGTTCCTAGTCAGCTACGTGAAACCAGGTTAGACAACCAATACTCTGTAGTGTACTGTTACCAACGGTTTTGGAATATTGTGTTTTGTGTCATCTCATCGCATCATGTCTACAAAACACCCATCTGTGTACAGTACTCAACACCTTATAAAATAGTCCTTGTGTTAGATGATTTTTGTCTAGCTATAAGCTAATATAACTGTTCTGGGCATGTTTAAGGCAGGGTAGGTTAAGCTATGTTGTTTGGTTGGTTTGGTGTATTAAATGCATTTTTGACAAATCATATTTTCAGCTTCCAATGGTTATACAACTCCATTGTAAGCCAAGGAGCATCTGTAGTTTGAATTCTTTCCTGCCCTCTAACAATAGGTAAGCCATTTCTGATTGAATAAAAATACATGCCAGTAGCTTCTACAGATTACAAATTTGTGCACATTAGCTTATCAAATGTCAACATTAAACATTCATACACCTGTAAATGAAGCAAATATTCAATAATTCTTAAACTGAACATTTTAAGTTTCCTTAAATCTTCTCCAGAGTGTGATTTGGGGATAGAGATATGAGTGGGCAATGAAATGAAAAGGAACAGGGCAAAAAAAGTTAAAATTGACAATTTTGCTTTTATGTATTACAAAATATTACAAAATTTACAATGTTTTATTTTATGTATTAAAGATGCTTCAATAATTGACAAAATTTTATGGAGTTTTTGCCTGGAGATTTTGGCAATGTTGTACCTTGTACAAAGTAGTATCTTAATATTTTTAGATTGAATAAAAGAAGGAATAAAATGAATTCGCCTTGCACATTGGTTGTTGAACTGGCAAATAAGGAATTTTTAAAATTTCTTTCTCTGCAGGCATTTTAACTGAGATTGATTGTTTACTAATCTTAGGTGACTTAGTGGTAGGAATTGACTAAAGGTAGGAAAATGGCCAAATGAGTGCCTGACATCCCTTCTGGTCCTATGATTCTGAACAGAATGGATGAAACTGTAATATTCAGTTATAGTTCAGGAGTTTCATTTGAATGTTTTCCCTAAGGTATCTGACACTTTTTATTCTGCAATCATTCCTAAGTGTAATAAATGTGTAATGTGACTGCTTTTTTAAAAAAATTCTTTTTATACTAGTGGATTGTTCAAACTGCTCACACAATGACGTTTCTGGGATATTTTCCAATCTTTTCTTCTTCTTAAAATAGACTGAGACCTCATGTTCCATCTTGGAAAGCATTACATTTACTTGTTATTTGGTGTCTGAACTATGTATTTTGTATGCTACTGAAAAGTAATTCTCTAAAAGACATATAGTTCTTTTCTAGGTTTTCTTCCTGGCTTCAATTCTACATAAGCTTGCAAGTTTGTGTTTGTAATGTTATCAGTTACTATGTATAAAGAAATATCACTTGTTATTAGAGCAAAAGACAGAATAGACAAGATATAGCTAGTAAATATCATTGGGAGAAAATTCCCAAGAAAACTTCAGGATATCTCTTCTCTTTCACCTAAAATTCCTAAAGGTAGAAATTTAAACTGGAAAAAATAGATAATTCTTGGGGCTTAAAGTAAATAATGATAGATTTCATAGATAAAGAAAAATTCCTAAAGGTAGGAATTTAAACTGGAAAAAACAGGTAATTCTTAGGGTTTCAAAGTAAATGAAGATAGATTTCACAGATAAAGAAAAATTCCTAAGAGCAGGAATTTAAACTGGAGGAAAATAGATAATTCTTGGGGCTTGAGAGTAAATGAAGATAGATGGATTTCATAGATAAAGAAAAATGTAAAAGTATTGCTATTGTACTATCAACTGATAATTTAAACAATGATGAAAGCCTCTAATAAAAAAGATACAAATGTAGACCTTCATTATAAAAATATTATAGGATTAACATTTAAAACTCTTTAAAAAATATAATAAAGTACAAATCTCAAAATGAACAGAAATTCAGTGTAAGGAAGGAATATTTTCTTTTTTGCAAGAGAAAACCAAGTATGGTCTGTATATGAAAATAAAAAACGAGTTTCTTTAGATTCTCCACATGATGAAAACAAATAATTTTCCCAAAGAGAATATACCTTTTGTCAGTCTGCAAGTGTTTCTCAAAATGGTTTAAGGATCCCCTGTGTTAATGTTACCTGGAATGCTGGTGAAAATGCATATTCCTTGGTTCCACCTCAGACCTAAAGAAACACATGCTCCAGGGTAAAAGTATTCAAACTTGAATCATTAAAATGGCTTTGAAGTGATTCTAATGAGTATTAAAGTATGAGAACCTGGTGCAGCATTGTGGAATTTCAGATCACTCAGAAAACAAACACAAAATCCCACTGGAAATCCAAAACCCATTTTCTTCAAATAAGAGCAGTTGTATCACATTGCTTTCTCATTATCAGTTTATCAATAATGTAGTAAAAACATAAAGATAACATGTGGATAAGAATATTTAAAAGGGTTTTATTTTTATTCTAGAAAGATTGTCTTCTAGGTAGAAGTAAATCTGAATGAGATCGATTTGATACTTTAGGGCCTAAGACTGACTTGAATAAAAACATCTGGATACAATGGTAAGCCCACTGATTCAGGAATTATATCTACTCTGAACAGTTTTCCATGTTTAAAATCTCTGAAATGATTTAGGAAGTGTTATTCCTAATGCTAACACCTTACTTAGGAAAAAACTTTCAGATAAATAATGACCTAAAAATAAAAGACCCTACCATTTAGTAAGACTTACCTATCATAAAAGCAGAAAAGAAACTAGTATTATTTTGAGAATTTACTATGCATAAAGAATTTATATACATAATCTTAATTCTTTCTACAGGCTTGTATCAGAGGTGTTACTATCCCCATTCTACCACCAAGGAAACTCAGATTCAAAGAGGGTAAGTGTATTGTAAAAGAATCATATAGCTGATAAATGGCAGAGGCAAGGCTTAAACACAATACCTGTCTTAAATGGGCTGTTAATTCTTCCCAGGAATTGATGTTGTTTGAGATCATCACTCTTCCACTTGTCACAAATACTGTTTTATGTCTTCTCTCTCTAAAACTCTCATTGAAAATCTTGTCTCATACATCTGTGACCCAGTTGTAACAAAGCTTCTCTCAGTCATTCTGTTTTTACCCCAGTGCCTGTGGCTCTCTTCCCCCTTCCCAGTAGCCAATGTCATCTGACCTAAAGCCACAGGTTAAGGTGAGCCAGTTCTATTCACTCCCCTAAATTTCCTCCATCTCCTGTGTTCTTCAGATCAAATATGCTGGAAGGGTTTCAGAAAGGTCATAATATGCTGGAGTACAGAAATCATTTTATATGGCTTAGTCATGTTTTTGAGTCACCAAAGGAAGGGCCAGGGACACTCAGACCTTCTAAAAGAAGCTGTATCAAGTGGACATTCTGTCTCTCAAGTCTCTCTCTTCCTCTCTCTAATCCCCATCACTCCCCATTTCTCTCAACTTTGGAGCCCTTTCTTTTATACCCTACTCAGGTCTATATGTTCTGTCCCAGAAAACTTCACTTGGCACCACAAGAGCTACTCCTCTCTTTCTTGCCTCTTGTCTTATACACTAGAATGTTTCAGGCCTTGGCCAGATGCGAATGAATGTCTTAGTCTGCACAGTTGTTGCTGACTCGGGCCATGGAGGATGTCCTGTGAGTGCAGACCAGTGTGGCTACTTGAGTTCCAGGTTAGTCTTCCCACTAGCTGTGGTGGCTGATTTTCTCATTCTTTACTCAAGTAACAAGTGTATGTTACCAACACAAGCTTTTAAAGAGCCCAGAGAGCGTACAGTCTAGTTCCTACAAAGAGAGATTTTCCTCCCATCAGCATAGCTTTAATCTTGCCCCCTGCAAAAAAAGAAACTATGACAATTGTGTCCTGGATGTGATTAACATTGCAAGGGCCATCACAGTAATTGAAAGAAAAACCTTTTTTTTTCAAGCCAAGAAAGGTGGTACCAATGTCTATTAGATTTCATAAAAAATTATTTCAGTGCTTTCTATCTCTATCATCTGTGGCACAACCCCAAAAGGAGATTTCTGTTTACCTGATGGAAAGGACTTTGCCCTCTTACTACAGTTTCTGCAAATACTCTTCTTTTTCTACTTTCCTCCTTCTGCTGTAATGTAGGAATTCCTCCCATCAAAGAGTAAGCCCTTTGTGTGTATTCTGGGTTCCAACTCTTACTTTCAGGTCCTTGTTTAATAATTTACCACCTACCTCTCTCTCCTGTGTTTATGACTTCTCTTTTTCTACTGGACCATTCTCACCAATATTCAAATATCATCTAGTATTGCCATGTTACAAACAGGCTTCCTTGACCTCACTTCGCTCTATATCTGCTGGTCTACCTTGCTTCTCCCCTTTCTTGAAAAAATTGTCCCCACTATCATGATATTTTGGGTTCCTATATATTTCCTTTATAGCACTTATCATCATCTGTAATTATATCTTTGTTTATTGTATTTCTCTATTAGACTATAAGCTGCATGCAAGCAATGATTATTAGTGTTTATTTCAACATGTAGCACAGTCACACAACACCTAGCACAGTCACACAATACATAAAATATTTATTTTGATAAATATTTGTTATGTGAATAGAACACTCTAAATCCAGCGTTATTCCCACTGAAAAGTGATGGGGATGGGGGAATTGTGATGCAAAGCATTTGTTGACTTGTGGTCATCATCTGTTTCATTGGTTTTACTTACAAAAACTTCATATTTTAGAGAAGTTTTTTTAAAAATATATTTTATTGCACTTTAGGTTCTGGGGTACATGTGCAGAACATGCAGGATTGTTGCATAGGTACATACATGGCAATGTGATTTGCTGCCTCCATCCCTGTCACCTTTATCTGGAATTTCTCCCCATGTTATCCCTCCCCAACTCCCTACCCCTGCTTTCCCTCCCTTAATCCCCCTCAACAGACCCCAGTGTGTGATGCTCCCCTCCCTGTGTCCATGTCTTCTCATTTTTCAACACCAGCCTATGAGTGAGAACATGCAGTGTTTGATTTTCTGGTCTTGTGTTAGTTTGCTGACAATTATGGTTTCCAGATTCATCCATGTCCCTACAAAGGACACGAACTCACCATTTTTTATGGCTGCATAGTATTTCATGCTGTATATGTGCCACATTTTCCTTGTCCAGTCTATCATCGATGGGCATTTGGGTTGGTTCCAGGTCTTTGCTACTGTAAGCAGTGCTGCAATGAACATACATGTTCTTGTGTCTTTATAATAGAATGATTTATAATCCTTTGGATATATACCCAGTAATGGGATTGCTGGGTCAAATGGAATTTCTATTTCTAGGTCCTTGAGGAATCACCACACTGTCTTCCACAATGGTTGAACTAATTCACACTCCCAACAATGGTGTAAAAGTGTTCCTATTTAGCCACATCCTCTCCAGCATCTGTTGTCTCCAGATTTTTTAATGATCTCCATTATAACTGGCGTGAGATGGTATCTGAGTGTGGTTTTGATTTGCATTTCTCTGATGACCAGTGATGATGAGCATTTTTTCATTGTTTGTTGGCTTCATAAATGTCTTCTTTTGAAAAGTATCTGTTCATATCCTTCACCCACTTTTGAATGGGTTTGTTTTTTTCTTGTAAATCTGTTTTAGCTCTTTGTAGATTCTGGATATTAGCCCTTTGTCAGATGGACAGAATGCAAATTTTTTTTTCCCATTCTGTTGGTTGCCAGTTCACTCTAATGATTGTTTCTTTTGCTGTACAGAAGCTCTGGAGTTTAATTTGATCCCATTTGTCTATTTTAGCTTTTGTTGCCAATGTTTTGGTGTTTTAGTCATGAAGTCCTTGCCTATGCCTATGTTTTGAATGGTTTTGCCTAGGTTTTCTTCTAGGGTTTTTATGGTGTTAGGTCTTATGTTTAAGTCTTTAATCCATCTGGAGTTAATTTTAGTGTAAGGTGTCAGGAAGGGGTCCAGTTTCAGCTTTCTGCACATGGCTAGCCAGTTTTCCCAACACCATTTATTAAACAGGGAATCTTTTCCCTATTGCTTGTTTTTATCAGGTTTGTGAAAGATCAGATGGTTGTAGATGTGTGGCGTTGCCTCTGAGGCCTCTGTTCTGTTCCATTGGTCTATATCTCTGTTTTGGTACCAGTACCATGCTGTTTTGATTACTGTAGCCTTGTAGTATAGTTTGAAGTCAGGTAGTGTGATTCCTCCAGCTTTGTTCTTTTTGCTTAGAATTGACTTGGCTATGCGAGCTCTATTTTGGTTCCATATGAAGTTTAAGGTGGTTTTTTTCCAGTTCTGTGAAGAGGATCATAGGTAGCTTGATGGGGACAGCATTGAATGTATAAATTACTTTGGGCAGTATGGCCATTTTCACAATGTTGATTATTCCTAACCATGAGCATGGAATGTTTTTTCATCTGTTTGTGTCCTCTCTTATTCCCTTGAGCAGTGGTTTGTAGTTCTCCTTAAAGAGGTCCTTTACATCCTTTGTTAGTTGTATTCCTAGGTATTTTATTCTTTTTGTAGCAATTGCGAATGGCAGTTCATTCTTGATTTGGCTCTCTTTAAGTTTGTTATTGGTGTATAGGAATGTTGGTGATTTCTGCACCTTGATTTTGTATCTTGAGACTTTGCTGAAGTTGATTATCAGTTTTAGGAGATTTGGGGCTGAGACGATGGAGTCTTCTAAATATACAATCATGTCATCTCCAAATAGAGACAATTTGACTTCCTCCTCTCCTAATTGAATACCCTTTATTTTTTTTTCTTGCCTGATTGCTCTGGCTAGAACTTCCAATACTATATTGAATAGGAGTAGTGAGAGAGGGCATCTCTGTCTAGTGCCAGATTTCAAAGGGAATGCTTCCAGTTTTTGCCTATTCAGTATGATATTGGCTGTGGGTTTGTCACAAATAGCTTTTATTATTTTGAAATATGTTCCATCGATACCTAGTTTATTGAGAGTTTTTAGCATAAAGTGCTGTTGAATTTTGTCAAAGGCCTTCTCTGCATCTATTGAGATAATCATGTGGTTTTTGTCTTTGGTTCTGTTTATGTGGTGAAATACATTTACAGACTTGTATATGTTGAACAAGCCTTGCATCCCCAGGATGAAGCCTACTTGATCGTGATGGATAAGCTTTTGGATGTGCTGTTGCAGTCAGTTTGCCAGTATTTTATGGAAGATTTTTGCAACTATGTTCATCATGGATATTGGCCTGAAGTTTTCTTTTCTTGTTGAATCTCTGCTGGGATTTGGTATCAGGATGATATAGGTCTCATAAAATGTTTTGGGAAGGATTCCCTCTTTGTATTATTTGGAATAGTTTCAGAGGAGTGGTACCAGCTCCTCTTTGTATGTCTGGTAGAATTCAGCTGTGAAGCCATATGATTCTGGGCTTTTTTTGGTTGGTAGGCTATTGCTGGCTCAACTTCAGTCCTTGTTATTGGTGTATTGAAGGTTTCAACTTCTTCCTGGTTTAGCCTTGGGAGGGTGCAAGTGTCCAGGAGTTCATCCATTTCTTCTGGGTTTACTGGTTTATGTGCATAGAGTTGTTTGTAGTAATCTCCCATGGTAGTTTGTATTTCTGTGGAATCTGTGTTGATAACCCCTTTATCATTTTTTATTGCATATATTCGATTCTTCTCTCTTTTCTTTTTATTAATCTGGCTAGTGGTCTATTTTGTTGATCTTTTCAAAAAAAAAACAATTCCTGGATTTATGGATCATTTGAAGGATTTTTTGTGTCTCTGTCTCCTTCAGTTCTGCTCTTATCTTGGTTATTTCTTGTCTTCTGTTAAGTTTTGAGTTTTTTTTTGATCTTGCTCCTCTAGCTCTTTCAATTTTCATGATAGGGTATTGATTTTATATCTTTCCTTGCTTCTCATTTGGGCATTTATTACTATAAATTTTCCTCTAGACACTGCTTTAAATGTGTCCCAGAGATTCTAGTACATTGGGTCTTCATTCTTGATTGTTTAGAAGAACATCTTTATTTCTGCCTTCATTTAGTTGTTTATCCAGTCCACATTCAAGAGTCAGTTTTTCAGTTTCCATGAAGTTGCACAGTTTTGAGTTAGTTTCATAATCCTGAGTTTTAATTTGATTGCACTGTGGTCTGAGAGATTGTTTGTTATAATTTCCATTCTTTTGCATTTGCTGAGAAGTGATTTACTTCCAATTATGTGGTCGATTTTAGAGTGGGTGTGATGTGGTACTGAGAAGAATGTATATTCTGTGGATTTAGGGTGGAAATTTCTGTAGATGCCTATTAGATCTGCTTGATCCAAATCTGAGTTCAAGTCCTAGATACCTTTGTTAATTTTCTGTCTCATTTGTCTGTCTAATATTGACAATGGAGTGTTAAAGTCTCCCACTATTATTGTGTGGGAGTCTAAGTCTCTTTGTAGGTCCTTAAGAACTTGCTTTATGTATCTGCGTGCTCCTGTATTGGGTGCATATATATTTAGAGTCATTAGCTCTTCTTGTAGCATTGATCCTTTTACCATTATATAATGTCCTTCATTGTCTCTTTTGATCTTTGTTGGTTTAAAGTCTATTTTATCAGAGACTAGGATTGCAACTTCTGCTTTTTTCTGCTCTCCATTTACTTGGTAAATCTTCCTCCATCCCTTTATTTTGAGCCTATACTTATCCTTGCATGTGTGATGGGTTTCCTGGATATAGCACACCAATGGGTTTTGACTTTTTATCCAGTTTGCCAGTCTGTGTCTTTTGATTGGAGCATTTATCCCATTTACATTTAAGGTTAATATTGTTATGTGTGAATTTGATCCTGCCATTTTGATGCTAGTTGGTTGTTTTTCCCATTAGTTGGCGCAGTTTCTTCATTGTGTCAATGGTCTTTACCATTTGGTACGTTTTTGGAATGGCTGGTACTCATTGTTTCTTTCTATGTTTAGTGCTTCTTTCAGAAGCTCTTGTAGGGCAGGCCTGGTGGTGATGAAATCTCAGCAATTGCTTGTTTGTAAAGGATTTTCTTTCTCCTTTGCTTATGAAATTAGTTTGGCTGGATCTGAAATTCTAGGTTGAAATTTCTTTTCTTTAAGGATGTTGAATATTGACCCCCACTCTCTTCTGGCTTATAGAGTTTCTGGCGAGAGATCCACTGTGAATCTGATGGCCTTCCCTTTGTGGGTAACCTGATCTTTCTTTTGGCTGCCCTTAGCATTTTTTCCTTCATTTCAACCCTGGTGGATCTGACAATTATGTGCCTTGGGGTTGCTCCTCTTGAGGAATATCTCTGTGGTGTTCTCTGTATTTCCTGGACTTGAATATTGGCCTACCTTGATAGGTTGGGGAAGTTCTCCTGGATAATATCCTGAAGAGTGTTTTCCAGCTTGGATTCATTCTCTCCGTCACATTCAGGTATACCTATCAAATGTAGATTAGGTCTTTTCACATAATCCTGTATTTCTTGGAGGCTTTATTCATTTCTTTTCACTCTTTTTTCTATAATCATGCCTTCTCGTTTTATTTCATTGAGTAGATCTTCAGTCTCTGATATCCTTTCTTCTCCTTGGCCAATTTGGGTATTGAAACTTGTGTATGTTTCATGAAGTTCTCATGTTGTGTTTTTCAGCTCCATCAATTCATTTATATTCTTCTCTAAGCTGTTTATTCTCATTAGCATTTCATCAAACCTTTTTTCAAGGTTCTTAGTTTCTTTGCATTTGGTTAGAACAAATTCTTTTAGCTCAGAGAAGTTTGTTATTACCCACTTTCTGAAGCCTGTTTCTGTCAATTCATCTGACTCATTCTCCATCCAGCTTTGTTCTCTTGCTGGTTAGGAGTTGTGATGCCTTGGAGGAGGAGAGATGTTCTGGTTTTGGGTGTTTTCTTCCTTTTTGCACTAGTTTCTTCCCATCTTTGTGGATTTATCTACCTGTAGTCTTAGTAGTTGGTGACTTTTGGATGAGGTCTCTGAATGGACATCCTTTTTGATGTTGAAGTTATTTCTTTCTGTTTTTTAGTTTTCCTTCTAACAATCAGGCCCCTCTGCTGTAGAACTGCTGGAGGTCCACTCCAGACCCTGCTTGCCTGGGGATCACCTGTGGTGGCTGCAGAACAGTAAGGGTTGCTGCCCATTTCTTTTTCTGTTATCTTTTTCTGAGAATGATTTCCTCCAGATGTCAGTCTGAGCTCTCCTTTTCAAGGTGTCTCTTTGGATATATGGGGGTCAGGGAGCTGCTTGAGGAGACAGTCTGTTCCTTATAGGAGCTCAGGTGCTGAGCTGTGAGCTCCCTTATTTCATTCAGAGCTGCTGGGTAGGTGCATTTAAGTCTGCTGCAGTGGAACTCATAACTGCCTTTTTCCCCCAGGTGCTCTGTCCTGGGAAAGTGGGGCTTTATTTATAAGTTTCTGATGTGCTGCTGCCTTTTTTCAGAGATGCCCTGCCCAGCGAGGAGGTAGCCTAGTCACAGTCTGCCAGCAGAGGTGTTGCTGGGCTGCCGTGGGCTCTGCCCAGCTGCTCTGTGAACTTCCTTGAGGTTTTGTTTATAGAGGTATAGTTAGAACTGCCTTGGTAATGGTGGTCTGTGTCAGTAACGGCAGACTGTCTCTGTAATGACAGACTGCCTCGGTAATGGCAGATTACCTTGGTAATGGTGGACTGCCTTGATAATAGTGGACTGCCTCAGTAATGGTGGACTGCCTCAGTAATGGCAGACGCCCTTTCCCCCACAGAGCTGTACCATCCCAGGTTCAGCTGTGCTTGCTGTGAAACTCTCATTCCAGAGGGTTTTAGATTGCTGGTCTTTGTGGGGGTGGGACCCACCGAGCCAAATCACCTGGCTCCCTGTTTCAGCCCCCTTTTTTTCAATTGAATGGGCGACTCTGTCTCCCAGGCATTCCAGGTGCTAGTTGAAATGGCCACCACAATTTGTGTGAGTTTTTTTGTGGAGACCTACTGCACCAGTTGAAACAGCCATGCTGGAGACTTGTGGTGCTTTTCAGCTTGGGAATCTCCTGGATTGTGGGTAGTAAAACCTTATTTGGAAATGTGGTGATCACTCACTCTCTGCATTGTTCTAGCTGAGAACTGCACTCTAGAACTGTTCCTATTCAGCCATCTTGGATCTGTTTCTGAATTTTTAAGTTAAAAAGAGATTAAGCAGAAAACACAGAGTTCCCATGTAACCCCTCCCACATACATACAGCCTCCCCATCATCAACATCTCTCACTATCACACCAGAATGGTATTTGTTAGAATTGATGAACCAACATTGACACATCATTGTCTACCCAAATTCATACTTTACATTAGGGTTCACTCTGTGTTATATATTTTGTGGGTTTTAACAGATGTGTAATGACATGTAGCCACCATTATGGTATTATACAGAATAGTTTCACTGCCCTAAATAGCCCCTCTGCTACCTATTTATCCCTCCCTCCCCCTAAATACTTTTAACGTTTTCCAGAATGTCATGTCATTGGAATCATACAGCGTTTAGCCTTTTCAGACTGGCCCTTTTCGCTTAGCACTATGCATTTAAAGTTCCTCCAGTTTTTGAGTGTGGCTTGATAGCTCATTTATTTTTAGTGCTGAATAATATTCCATTGTCTGAACGTACCACAGTTTATTTACCCATTCACCTACTGAAGGCCATCTTGGTTGCTTCCAAGCTTGGGCAATTGTGAATAACACTGCTATAAACATTTGTGTGTAGGTTTTCATGTGGACATAAGTTTTCAGCTAATGTGGGTAAATATCAAGGAGTGTGATTGCTGGATCATATGGTATGAATATGTTTAGTTTTTGTAAGAATCTGCCAAACTCTCCTCCAATGTGGCTGTGCCATTTTTGCATTCTTACCAGCAGTGAATGAGAGCTCCTTTTGTTTCCAGCATTTGGTGTTGCCAGCATTTTGGATTTTAGCCATCCTAATAGACATGCAATAGTATCTCATTTTAGTTTGCAATTCCATAATGTCACATCATGTTGGGAATGTTTCTCTATGTTTACTTGACATTTGTATATTTTGTGTGGTGAGGTGTCTATTCAGCTATTTACCTGTATTTAAATCAGGTTGTTTGTTTCCTTATTCTTAAGTTTTAAGAGTTCTGTATATATTTTGAGTAACAGTCCTTTATCAGGTATGTCTTTTGCAAATATTTTCTCCCAGTCTGTGTCTTGTTTTCTCATTCTCTTGATCCTTTTACATTTTACTCTCTCTCTGAAACTTTTTGGCAACACTCTCCTTCTGTTATTTATCTTACTATAGAAGAAAATTGAGAAATTCACACTAAGATATAAGTGCCTTATTTTATTTATTTTTCAAAAGAAGATTGAAGGGAAATGACAGAGCTTAATATTAGGAAATGAACTTCTGATGATAGAATATTGAAGTGAGGTATTTTTTGGAAGAATTTTTCTTTGTAATTCTTCTTCCCAAATGTTGGTGACTGTAATGTATAGAATGAGGTGTTCAGTCACAGAATTTAATTTCCTACCACTGTTTGCTTGACACTTGAGATAATTTAAAGATAAATAAAAAGGAAATATGACTTTATCAGCTGGTAGTTATCTTAAAGAACTCATCTTAAAATCTCAAGTCCCTAACTATAAATATATTCAAGAGGGAATCAAGTAACTCCATGGTTGAGTGAATTATATTTGTCAAACTGTTTGCTTGCAATGAAAATGCAAATCAAATTACATTAGGCAAAAAAGGAAGTATGTTGGCTATGTATCTGTGAATGATACTCAAGGAACGTTTTCTGAATGATGCTATTCAATTACTCAGCCCTGTTTGACTTTATTCTCAAACAGGATTTCCCCAAATGGTGAGAAATAGAGCTGCTTGTAGCCATAAACTTGTGTACTTACAGATTGCAATCCAAAAAGAAACCTCCAAACTCTTTAGTGTTTATAGAGTAAATTTCACTGAAAAATGATTGTACATCTTGGATAATGTGGCCAAGGAGATGAAGAACTTTATTCATTTAGGAATCTTGTGCTTATTTCTATAGTCTCGGATGCAAGAAGTTCAATATCACTTGTACTACAATAACTTAATTATCCCAGGTAAAAGAAATTTTGTTAAGAAAAGGATGTGAGAAGGTTTAGACAGCAAAACCAACAGATGTTGGATTTATACATTACGTATCTGGAACTTGCATTATTCATTCCCGTTTTCAGAATGCTGATCAAAAACAGATTCTTACTTTGAACAACAGAACACTTTGAATGACTCACTGGTCAGATGCTGTAAGGTTTTCTTTTTGTTGTTTTTTGCTAAAGCTAAAAATACATTAATCAGTTATGTATGTAGATGTCTTACAGACCTAACAAAAAACGAAGAAAATATTCATTTATATATTAAGCAGTTATTATTAGGCCTATGTTTTCTTATTTAGAGACAAGGTCTTACTCTGTCACCCAGGCTGGAGTGCACTGGCATGATCCTACCTCACTGCACTCAAAAGCTCCTGCATTGAAATGATCCTCCTGCTTTAGCCTCACAAGTAGCTAGCACTGCAAGCCACACACCACCATGCCTGGCTAATTTAAAAAAAAAATTTTTTTTTTGTAGAGAAAGGTTCTGCTATATTGCCCAGGCTCGTTTTGAACTCTTGGCCTCACGTCATCTTTCTGCCTTAGCCTCCCAAAATGTTGGAGTTGCAGGCATAAGCCACCCTACCGACCTAGGCTTATATTTTTATTTGCTCTCTTTTGTAAATAATTATTTTAGACATGAACAGGGAAATAAGAAGTGTTCATTATTTTCAGTATGGTTGTGATAATTCTTGTGTAGTTGATTTTCTCTGCCTGGTGGTAACCAGGCAACAAGACTTGCCACAAGAATGAACTGTGAAGACTAAATTTTTAAAAATTGAATCTTTAAAAATCACTTTTCTATAGTTCATATTTTCTATCTCATCCAAATTGTTTTTAATTTAAATCTTCAAATATAATCAAAACTTCAAGACTGAATGCTATATTTTAATCAGGTTTTAATTAGCTGTTATTTAGACATTTTTAGTCAAACTTTAAAAATTTTTAGCTATTCTGTGCAGTGTTTCTTTGAAGAGCTGGGGAAATAATTTTTGATAATACTGATGTAGCATAGCACTAAGCCAAAAATTTCTTGTTGAAGACACTTTTGCTGGTTGCTAGTTCTGTGACCCTAGGCTAGTTTCAATGTAGAAGTAAAATAATAAAAGAGAGCCAACCTCATAAAACCATTGGGAAGATTCAGTGAGATTATGCACACAAACAACTTGACATATGCCTTAGTACTCAATGAATGGTTAGTCAGTGTTAGTTTATATCAGCTATGTTAATACTTATCTGTTAAGAGATGCAGAAAATCTGATTTCAGTAATTATTAGTGTTAACTTCCTGCTTAAGGGGATCGCTGCCTGAGGTCAGGAGCTGTCTTTTTAGACATCTGGTTGCAGTGTGAAGGTGAATATTTTACAGTCAACTCTTCTGTGAGAACTACAGGTGGGAAATGAAGAAATAATCTCAATTGAATGCTCCAAAAGCCATTAGTGGATATTATTCAGAATCATTCCTTATTTTGAAGTATGATATATATTTAATGGATAAAATATACATTTTAGAATAGAATTATGTAAAACTTTTATATGTTGTCCAAGAATCCATTACAGTTTTACCATTTTTAGTAGTTTTATTCGGTTTTTCTTTCTTTATATGTAGGTTAATTTATATTTTATACTAACAATCTTACATCATTTTCTACTGCTGAATAACAGAGAATCTCAGATTGGGTAAAGAAAAATTTATGTGGCCCATGGTTTTAGTGGCTGGGAAGTCCAAGAGCATGGTGCGGGGATCTGGCAAGAGGCTTTGTGTTGCATCATAGCAAAGTGGAAGGTCAGGTGAGCATACAAGACAGAGAAAGACAAAATGGGACCTGAACTTATCCTTTCATCAGAGCCCACTACTATGGTAACTAACCCACTCTCAGGATAATGGGATTAATCCACTCATAAGGACAGATCCCTTATGACTTAAACACCTCTTAAAGGTTCACAACTTAACACTGTTACAATGGCAGTTACATTTCAACACGAGTTTTGGAGGGGACATTCAAACCATAGCATCAGCTAATCATGAAAATAATTTACCGTTCTTGTTTTAATTTATAACTTTGATATTTCAAAAAAAGAAACTGCCCATTAATTTCTTGGTGCACGTGCAATACAATGTGAACAAAATATAGAAATTTTAAATATTAAAAATCTATTTGGAGTTTTCATTTAACTTTGTATTACACTCACTTAAGTAAATTAGAGCCATTAATAATATTTCAATATGTATACTTATTTTACACGGGATAATTTTTAAAAAATATTTCAGAGCATATATATTTGCTGTAAATGAACATATAATTAACAAGTATAATAGCATATTGTCCTTAGTAACTGTGAACATTTATTAAGTGTATTCTGTGGGCAATAAATTGGGCAACACTTTGGAATACTAAGAATGAAAAAACAAAAACTCAGTTGATATTAAGGTAATTTAATGGGCAATGCTCTCAGTGATATTTTTATGTTAAATTCTAAATCAGGTTATACATCTGTATATTCTAATAATGCAAAAATTATATTAAGGTATAATTCAATGATAATGGCAACATGATTTAAAAGGATTAAAGACCTATAGACTTTTCTCCAAACAAGATATATAAATGGTCAATAAGCATATTAAAAGATGGCCAGGCATGGTGGCTCATGCCTATAATTCCAGCACTTTGGGAGGTCAAGGCAGGAAGATCGCTTGAAGACAGGAATTTTAGATCAGTAGGGGTAACATAGTGAGACTCAGTCTCTACTAAAAAAAAAAAAAAACAACTAAAAAATTAGCCAGGCATGGTGGTACATGCTGGTAGTTCTAGGTACTTGGGACGCTCAGGTGGGAGGATCACTTGAGTGCAAAAGTTGGAGATTATAATGAACTATGATCACACCACTTTACTCCAGCCTGAGTAATAGAGTGAAATACTGTCTCAAAAACAAACAAACAAAAAAACCAAAAAAACCCCCCAAGATTTCACGTCACACTCATTAGTAAAACAAACAAACAAACAAAAGCCAAGAAAATAATTATTAGTGAGGATGTGGAGAATTGGAACCATTGGGCACTGTTAACTAGCATATAAAATGTTACAATGTTACAGTCACTGTAGAAAACAGTATGTCAATTTTTTAAAAAAACTAAAAATAGATTTACTATATGATCCAGCAATTCCACTTCTAAGAGTATACCCTAAATTATTAAAATAGGGTTCTGAAGAGGTATTTGTACACCCATGTTAATAGCAGCATTATTCATAATAGCTAAATTGTGAGAGCAACCCAAAAAGGTGTCCATCAAGAAATGAATGGATAAGCAAAGTGTATACATATGCAATGCAATATTATTTAAACCGTAAAAAGGAAGGACATTCTGTCATGTGCTGTAACATGGATGGACCTTGAGAACATTATATTAAGTAAAATAAGCCAGTCACAAAAAGACACATATTGTATGATTCTATTTATATGGGATATAAATCATAGAGTCAGAAATCCTAGAAACAGAAAGTTGAATAGTGATTGCTGGAGTAGTGGGGAGAGGGTAAGGTAAAGAGAATATATTGTTTAAAGGCTATATAGTTTCAGTTTTACAAAATGAAGAATTCTGGAGATAGACCACAGTGATGGTTACACAATAATGCCATACTTAAAATGGATAAGGTAAAGTTTATTTACCTTATCTGCACTTTACACTTAAAATGGATAAGGTAAATTTTATTCAAATGCATTTTACCACAATAAATTAATTGGAAAAAAGGGTGATCATCTAACAGTCTAACTTGGTTCTAAACTTCTTTTAAGCACTCTTTCCACCATATTACTTCTTTTGTTGGGGATTTATTTCCCAATTGAATTTTATTGGAAATGAACTTAATTTATAATCTGACAAGTTCAAGAAAATAGCATTTTATATTTTGAATTTCTTTCAAATTTGAATATAATGTAAATTAGGTCTTCTGATTTTTAGCTGTCTTGCACATTTAGTCTGAATTTGTGAAAGTTTATGATACAGCTTACTTTTTCTCAGGTGGCTTTGTTGAAGGTAATTATCTTCGTTTTGAAAACATGAGCTATGATATCAAGACACATGAAATTTGACATTTACCAGTAACAGCTTTTGACATGGCTTTCATCATTGATTTTCCTTCTTCTTTTCCAGTTGCTCTAGTTGTACTTTCCTCATTACAGATGCACAGAGAAGAAATATTTTATTTATCTTTTATGACACATTGTGAACAATGGTGCTGGAAGAATGAACTTAGAATACGAGTGGGGAGGGGGCACTACAAGACGGTTTACTAGAGCCACATGGCACTGGGCACTCACCTCCACAAACAGGGACCAAAACAGCAAGTAGATAACTACATGTTGAATAGAGCTTCTAAGAGAAAACACTAGCATCCAGCAAGAAAGTGACAGGGAACCCCTGAGGTACGGAAGGAGAGGAAAGCAAGGCAGCCATACTGGCCAGGATTGGCCTGGAGTCAGAAGAAATTCTCCATTGTGAGGAAAATGTAAGTGAGAGATTCTCAGTGATCTGCATTCCCACCACACACTCCTGCAATTCTAGCCACTGGTAAGCTCCTTGGCTCTTGCAGGCCCTGAGTTAGTATAAGGGAGCTGCCTGGTGTCCACATGACAGCATTGTTCCAGAGAGGAAGTTTGTATTGGGTTTCATACATCCCCTGAGACTCAAGCAGCTGCAGCACAGTATAATTTTGTGCTACTCTGGTGGGACTTGGTTCTCAAAATGATGAGATATCCCTAAATATCCACATTTCTGAAGCCCTGATGACATCCCTGACCCAGAAGGCTGCAGTATTGTGACACCAGCTGGACCCAGCAGTAGGGGCAGGGTGCCAGCATTCTAGCCCACTCAGTGTTCTACATTTCAGGGAATAAGCAGTGCAGTGCACCAGGGAGGCTGCCTCTGGGACAGAGGGAGCTGAAGTGTGTGCTGCTCAGAGCCAGAGAGCTGCCTGCCTGGAGCTGCTGCCCCTGTCAGAAACCCCACCCCATTTAGCAGCAGGACCACTATGCATCTGCACACAACTTCAAGGGGTCTGGGAACTGGAACAGTCTTGAGGCCTCAGGACAGGCCCACACTGCCTGCCACTGCTGGTGCCTGCATATGCTTTCTGGGGGCCTGAGGACAGGTCCACCCAACCTGCCACTGGCACCTGGATGCATCTCCAAGGGACCCAGGAACTGGTTTGCCCAGCCTTCAGCTGCTGACACCCACTTGTGTTCACCAGCTTGTCTGGGGGCTAGCTGCCCAGCCCACTGCTGCCTCTGCTGTCAGCCATATCATGAGACTTGAGGCCTGAGGGTTGGCCTGTTGCCACTATTGCCACTGGTGATGCCACACATGCTGAGCAGGGGCCCAAGGACCCATTCGCCTGGCCTATGAATGCCATTACTGGCACCCTAGTAAGCTGCCTGAAGGCACAAGGACCAGCATGCTCAGATCTGCCACTATTGACATCCCTATATGCCACCTGGAGGCCCAAAGATCAGAATGCCTGTGCTGCTGGCAAAAAATTGAAGAGGAGAGAATATTTCTAATGCATACTAGGAGGCCAACATTACACGATAACAAAACCAGACAATGCCATAAGATTAAAAAAAAAAAACAAAAAACTATAGGCCATATCTCTGATGAACATAGAAGCAAAAGTCTCAACAAAATATTAGCAAACCAAATGCAACAACACATCAGAAATATAATACACTGTGATCAAGTGACATTTATCCTAGGAATGCAAGGATGATACAACAGACGCAAATTAATAAATGTGATACATCACATCAACAGAACGAAGGATGAAATACATATGATCATTTCAATAGATGCAGAAAAAAAGCATTTGACAAAATATAACATCTGTTCATGATGAAAACTCAATAATTTAGGCATTGAAGAAATATACTGCAACTTAATAAAGTTAGTGTAAAACAAATCCACAGCTAACATCATGCTGAATGGAGAAAAGCTAAAAACCTTCCTTTTATAAATTAAGACAAAGATGACCACTTTTACCACTCTTACTTAATGTAGTATTATTGGAGCTCCTAGTTAAAGCAATCAGACAAGAGCTAGAAATAAAAGGCATACAAATTAGAAAGAAGTCAAATTGTCTCTGTACATGATGTGATATTATATTTAGAAAAGCTTAAAGCCTCCACCAAAAAACTTTTCGAACTGATAAATTCAGTAAAGTTGTCAGATACAATCAGCATACAAAAATTAGTAGCATTTAACACACCAATAATAAACTAGCAGAAAAAGAAATCAAGAAAGCAACTTCATTTAAAATAGCTACAAAAAATAATAAAAGATTGAAAAATAAATTTAACCAAAGAGGTGAAACACTTCTATAATGTAAACTGCAAAACAATGATGGAAGAAATTAAAGAGGACCCAAACAAGTGGAAAGAAATCCCATGCTTATGGATTTGAAGTATTAACACTGTTAAAATTATAATACTACCAGAGTAATCTATAGATTAAATGCAATCCCCATCAAAACACCAATGACATTTTTCACAGAAGTAGAAAGAACAAACTTAAATTTTATATGGAACCACAAAATACCCCAAATAGCCAAAGCAATCCTGAGGAAAAAAGAAAAAACAAACCAAAGCCAAAGATACCACACTACCTGACTTCAAAATACACTGCAAAGTTATAGTAACCCTAAAAACATGATGTTGGTATAGAAACAGATACATATAGACCAGTGAAACAGGATAGAAAACCCAGAAAGAAATTCACATATTTGCAGCCAACTGATTTTTGACAAGGTGCCAAAGATACACATTGAGGAAAAGACAGCCTTTTCAATAAATGGTGCTAGAGAAACTGGATACCTACATGAAGAAAAATGAAACTAGACCCCTATCTATTATCATATAAAAATAAAATCAAAATGGATTAAAGATTTACACATAAGACCCAAAACAGAAGACTACTAGAAGAAAACATGGAGAAAATGCTCCTAGGTCATTAATCTAGGCAAAGATTTTATGGCTAAGACTTCACAAGTATAGTGAGAAAAGAAAATATCCTAATGGGACTATATTAAACTAAAAAGCTTCTACACAACAAAGGAAATAAACAACACAATGAAGAGGCAATCTGTAGAATGACAGAAAATATTTACAAATTATCCATCTGACAAGTCACTGACATTCACAATACACAAGGAACTCAACTCCACAGCAAAAGGCAGCAATGTATATGTACTCCTGAATGTAAAATAAAAGTTATCTAAAACAGTCGACAAAGGATGTGAAGATATTTTCATAAAAGAGTACATACAAATGATCAAGAGTTATATGGAAAAAATGCTCACTATTACTAATCATCAGTGAAATACAAACCAAAGCCACAATCATCTCACCCCAGTTAGGATGGGTATTATACAGAAAAAAAGAAAAGAAAAGAAAAATAACATATGTTGGCAAGGATACAGAGAAAAGAGACTCTCATACACTGTTGGTGGGAATGTGAATTAGTAGAGCCATTATAGAAAGCAGTATGAAGATTTCTCAAAAAACTAAAAATGGGACTACCATACAATCCAGCAACGCTACTCCTGGTTATTTATTCAAAGGAAAGGAAAATATTATTTTCTATTTTTCTTCCACATTTTCATTTTCTACCAAATCAAAGAAATTACCTTTACCTCGTATGTTCTGTATCTTCCTGCCTTTCTGCCATTTTTCTTCATAATATTCCCTCAGCCTGGAGTGCCCTTTCCCTTCTCTATGTATAAACGCTATCTTTCCAAATCTGACTAAAAGAGCAACTTCCTTATGGCATTTTTCCTCATCTACTCCTTCTTTCCCACTTGCCAAAAGGAATTAATTGTCTTTCCTTTGTGCCTCCTCTGCTCTGTGCTATTAGTGCCAAGCAGGTTTGCTAATAGCAAAGGTTATTATTATGCCTACCGCCAGAAAGAAGTATCCATGTACTTATGCCCACTGCATCCTGTGCTAGTGTTTAAGTCTACCAGGCATTAATGATCAGTTTGTCTGAGTCCAGTGAGACAGAAGATACTCACACACAGGTTATGTGAAGCAAGTTAATTACTTAGAGGTCAGCAGCAAGGGCCAAAAAAAAGTCTCCGATTCACCGTGAGCTGCTATGGTAGATGGCATCTTAACTGCATATGCTGGACTTTGCACCACAGCTAAGGCATCCCGAAAGCCACCTTGCCTTGGTTATATTCCTCAGAGGCCACATGACACACTGGGCAAAGCTTTGAAGGACATCCTGTTCCAGATGAGAGAGGAATGAAATCTGGGCTGTCCCTGGCACTTAGTCCCTAACTCAAGATGTTACCTTCTCTGGGAGGGACAGGAAAATGTCCAGACTGTTTGAGGCAGTTCCTCCCAATTTCAGGATATTATATTTCCGGCATATTCTATGGTTATTTTTTAGAACTACAAGCAAGAAATGGGGAGATCTAGGTTGGCACAGTATGACCCGGAGAACTGTCCTGCGCATCTTTCCTCTATTAGGGGTTTTAAATTTATTGAAAGTATGACATTCGATGATTTTTATTTATGTTCTGTTTCTCAGTATTCTTGGTATGATGCCTTGAACATAATAGTTTTCAAAATTACTTCAAAGAGAGTAGATATGGAATCACCATTATAACCTACTATGTAGTTACTTTGAATACCTGAAAACCGTAAGAGAATACTTGGGATTTTTTTTTTTTGTGGTAAACAAACATGTAAAATAAAATTTACCCCATTAACCATTTTTAATTGTACAAGTCAGAACTCTTTTCTTTTTTTTTTTTTGAGATGGAGTTTTGCTCTTGTTGCCCAGGATGGAGTGCAATGGCTCAATCTCGGCTCACCACATCCTCTATCTCCCTGGTTCAAGCTATTCTCCTGCCTCAGCCTCCTGAGTAGCTGAGATGACAGGCATGAACCACCACACCCGGCTAATTTTGTATTTTTAGTAGAGATGGGGTTTCTCCATGTTGGTCAGGCTGGTTTCAAACTCCCAAATTCAAATGATCTGTCTGCCTTTGCCTCCCAAAGTGCTGGATTACAGGCATGAGCCACTGCGCCCCACCACGTGCACAAGTCAGAACTCAAGCATATTCAGTATTATGCAATTGAGCTCTAGAACCTTTTAATCCTGTAACACTGAAACTTACTTCACTAAACTGTAGTTCCCCTCCTACTTCCCTCAGTGCTTAGCAACCAACTTTGTACTTTCTGTTTTTATGATTCTGATTAATTTAGATGTTTCACATGTGTGGAATTATACAGTATTTGTTATTTTGTGACTGGCTTTTTTTGCTTAGCATAATGGCCTCGAGATTCTTCCATGTTGTAGTATGTAACAGAATTTCATTGTTTAAGGTTGCATGATATTTCATTGTGTATGTATGTCACTTTTTCTTAATTCGTTCATCTGTCCATGGACATTTGGGTTGTTTCCACCTTTTGTCTATTACGAATAATGCTGTGATGAACATGGATGTGCAAATATATCTTCGAGGTCCTGCTGTGAATACTTTTAAATGTATGTACAGAAGTGAGATTGCTGGATTATATAGTAATTCTATTTTTAATTCTTATGAGGAACTCTCATACTGTTTTCCACAATGGTTATATTATTTTACAGTCTTAGCAACAGAGCATAAGGCTCCCAGTATCTCCACTTTCTTGCCAACACTTATTGTGTTTTGTTCAACAGTGGCCATCCTAATGAGTGTGAGGCTATATCTCACTGTGGTTTTGATTTGCATTTCTTCTATTAGTAGTGATGTCAAACACCTTTTCATATGTTTCTTGGCCATTTGTATATCTTGTTTGAAGAACTGGCTATTCAAGTCCTTTGTCCTTTTAAAAATTATGTTTATTTTGTTCTTGTTGCTTTGAAAAAGTTTTCTGTATATTCTGTAAAGGTTGAATTTTAATAATTTTTATATGTGTATTAACCCTTTACTAGATAAATAATTTGCAAGTATTTTCTCCTATTCTATAGGTTGCCTTTTTGCTCTGTTGACTGTTTCCTTTGATGCATTGAAGTTTTTCAGTTTGATATAGTCCTCGTCTGTTGTTTTCTTTTGTTGCTTGTACTTTTGGTGTCATATTCAAGAAATCATTGCCAAATTCAAATGTCCTGATTATTCCCCCCTAGGTTTTCTTCTAGGAGTTTTATAGTTTTAGGTCTTATCTGTAGGTCTCTAATCCATTTTGAGTTAATTTTTGTATAAGTTAAAAGGTAGAGGTCCAACTTTATTCTTTTGCTGCTTGTGGATATTTGGTTTTCCCAACACCTTTCACAACGTTTTGAAGAGAGTGTCGTTTCCCCATTGTGTAGCTCTGGCATCTTTGTTGAAAATCATTTGACCATCTACCCAAAAGTTTATTTCTCAGCCCCCTATTCTGTTCCATTATTACATATATCTATGTCAGTAGCAACTGTTTTGCTGTTGCAGTGTGCTTAAAAAACTGTAAAGCTTCCAGCTTTATTCTTCTTTCTTAATTGTTTTGGCTACTTGAGGTCCCTTCAAAATTTATGTGAATTTTAGATTTTTTTCTATTTTTGCAAAAATGCCATTGGGGTGTTGGTAAGGATGAATTGCATCTATAGATCACTTTGAGTAGTATGGACATTTAAAAAGTAATGTCTTCCAATTGAACAGCATGGGATATCTTTCCATTTATTTCTGTAGTCTTTGATTTCTTTTAGTGATGTTTTGTGGTGTTTAGTGTACAAGTTTTTTACTTCCTTGGTCAAATTCTTAAGATTTGTTTTCTTGATGCTATAATAAAATAATTTTCATAATTTCCTTTTTGGACAGTTACTATTAGTGTATGGATATGCAACTGATTTTTATGTATTTATTTCATATGCTGGGACTTTGATAAAATTATTTGTTAGTTGTGACAGTCTGTGTATGTGTGTATATGTATAATCTTTAGGGGTTTCTAAATGTTAGCCCTCTGTATTGTGGGTTTTGCATATGTGAATTCAACCAAACACAGATTGAAACCTGTGGATACAGAGGGCCAATTGTACTATGCCATTTTATATAAGGTACTTGAGTACCTATGAATTTTGGTATCCATGGGGAGTCCTAAAACCATTCCTCATAGATATGGAAAGACAACTGTATAAGGTCATGTTTTCTGAAAACAAGGATAATTTTACTTTTTCTTTCCTAATTTGGATGCCTTTTATATCTTTTTCTTGCCTAATTGCTCTAGCTAGAACTTCTAGTACTATGTTGAATAGAAGTGATAAGAATGGGCATCCTTTTCTTGTTCCTGATCTTAGTGGAAAAGTTTTTAGTCTTTCACCATTGAGTATGATGTTAGCTGTGGGCTTTTGTACACATCTTTTATTGTGTTGAGGTAGTTTCCCTTTATTCCTAGTTTGGTGAGTGTTTTTATCAGCAAAGGGTATTGAATTTTGTCAAATGCTTTTTCTGCATCAGTTGAGATGATTATCTATTCTTTGTACTCCATTTTGTTAATGTGATATGTTAAACTGATTGTACTGTGTTGAACCATCCTTGTATTTTAGGTATAAACTTCACCTGATTTTGGTGTGTCATCCTTTTAATATGCTGTTTATGCAGCATATGAAAAGTATTTTGTTGAGAATTTTTGTCTTAGTATTTTAGTATTTTGTTGACAATTTTTGTATCAATATTTATAAGGGATATTCATCTGTGTTTTTCTTTTCATGTACTGTTTTTGTCTGGTCTTGGTATCAGAGTAATGCTGGCTTCATAGAATAAGTTTGGAAGTGTTTCCTCCTCTTCAATTCTTTGGTAAGGTTGGATGAGGATTGATGTTAATTCTTCTTTAAATGTGTGGTGGAAGTTTTTAGTAAAGCTATCTTAGCTTTTTCTTTTTTTTTTTGGTCAGGAGGCTTTTAATTATAGTTTAAATCTCCATACTAGTTAGAAATCTGTTCAGATTTTTTAATTTTTTATTTTCTCATGAGTCAGTCTTGGTAGGTTATAAGTTATAGTGCTCTCTTATAATCTTGTTTATTTCTGGGACATCAGTTGTAGTGTTCCTTCTGTCATTTCTATTTTTAGTTATTTGAGCCTTCTTTCTCTTTTTTTCTTCTTAGTCTAGCTAAAGGTTTGTCAATATTTTAATCTAAGAATATATTTGACTGTGTATTCCACATGGCAAAGGAGAACATTCTACGGAGGTGCGAATAGTTGAAACTATATATAGATTTGACACCCATATATCTAAGTACTAAATAGTTGCTGCTGCATGAATTTCTAAGATAGTCTTAAGACTATGATAGCATAGAATTTTATTTCTGAAACACTTTTGAGAGAGAATGCAATTGTTTAAAGCAATTGCCAATGTTTTTAATGGAGAAGAATATATGTATATATAATTTATAAAATAACAATTAAATTCTGTATTTCTACTGGGATACATTTTATATATTAATGCCAAATTGGTAATATATTATTCTAATAGGAATATTCAGTGAGAGGCATTTACTTCTTTGCATTTTGAAGTTTATGTAAGAATTCATTTTCATCATTCTTTCTTAGTGAATCTCTATTAGGCAATTATTATTTTTCTATGCAGTGTCTCTCTTGGTTATATTTGCATTAGGCAATTACCTGTTTGAATTTTGTTATTCTCACTATTTATCATTTCTATTAAAATTAGAAATATTGCTGCTTAGAGAAAAGTAGTCGCATTCTGAGAATAGAGGCTTAAATTTTTAATATAATTTTTCAAATACCTCTAGAATCAATAGTGACCTATGCAGTTGGGATGTTTGTATGTGAGTAAGAATATCTGCTACATTTCTGGATAGACTGCCTTGTAAGGGTCATGCTGGCCATAGTTTGTCTTGTGAATAAAGGTTTTTCTAGAAGCATATTAAACAATTTGTCTTATAGTGAAAAAAGGAAAAATTCTGGACTTAGAAAAAGAAGTCCCTTCCAACTGTGGACTTTCAAGGTAAAAGGTAATCCTTTGTAATTGTATCTAGTTTTTCACTACATCCTTGTAGTTGTAATATTATGGTGTTATTAACATTTGAAATATGACAGTTAAAGTTATTATTGAAATGAAAACTTACTGCACAGATTTAAGTTTTTCTCAAGATCCTTCCTTTAAAAATATAACCTCAATCTATCAACATTCTACTAACCTATTATAACTATCAAAGTTAAAAAGAGAGATTTTTAATTACTTATCCAGAGTACAGCCCCTTGTGTTACCTACTTCCTCTCCTATCTTTAAGAAAATGTTATCTTTTGCTTAAACACTTTAAAAATTAAGAATGTAGTTTCTACAACTAACCCTGAAGTTTTTAAGGTAGTTTTTCTATAATGGACTGAAGATACCCTAGGGAAGCTAAACATTACCATTATTCAGTCAATCTGGTGGAATGTGCCAGGGAAGCAGGTGCCTCCGTCATTTTCTCTCTCCAAGAGTCTGGGAAACTCACGCAACTATGTGGCCAAACTGGAATGAAGGTATGCTGTACTGATCTCTGAAACCTGGATAAAACCAGTTAAGAAGGTTACCTCTCCAAGTTCTCCCCACTGTCACTCCATTCTGTTTGGTTTATTGGGCTATGATTAAGACAACATTTAGGAACTACCCACTATGAGCAGAAGCCATCCTTGGAACAACTCTCTGTGCCTATATGTTATGGTTTGGATGTGTCCCCCAGATTTCCTGTTTTGGAAACTTGATCTCCAAATTCATATTTTGATGGTATTTGGAGGTGGAGCTTTGGGAGGTAATTAGGATTAAATAAAGTCATAAGATTGGGGCCCCTATGATGGAAATGGTAGTTTTATAAGAAGAGGAAGAGGACGGGCACAGTTGCTCATGCCTGTAATCCCAGCACTTTTGGAGGCCTAGGTGGGCAGATCACAGGAGGTCAGGAGTTGAAGACCAGCCTGATCAACATTGATGAAACCCCGTCCCTACTAAAAATACAAAGTTAGCTGGGTTTGGTGGTGTGCACTTGTAATTCCAGCTACTTGGGAGGCTGAGGCAGGAGAAAAACCCAGGAGGCAGAGGTTGCAGTGAGCCGAGATTGTGCCATTGCACTCCACCCTGGGCAAAAAGAGTGAAACTTTGTCTCAAAACAAACAAATAAATAAATAAAAAAAAACAAAAAGAACAAGGACCTGAGCATACACACCCTCTCATTATTTGATGCCCTCCATCATGTTGTAACATAGTAAGAAAACCCTCACCAGATGTCAGTGCTATGCTCTTGGACTTATCAGCAACATGAGCTAAATAAATTTCTTTTCTTTACAAATTACCCAGTCTGTGATATTCTGTTATAGCAGCAGAAAATGAAGATAGTGTGTGTCCATGCATGTATTTGTGTACATAGATGGATGCCTTGGGAGAATGAATCTTAAATTGTGGAGGTTGGTAAATTACCATTTTGGAGAGTTGTAAGCAAGTTCTCCCAACTATGATAGAAACTTAGTATTTATGGAAAACTTCTTTTCTATGAGTTGGGTCAATTCCATACATCTACCTATTAGACATATTCTCAGGTAAGCCTAGAGAACTGGTCCACATACTGATGCTTGAATTTGAAATGGTAAATCATCTATTTAGTAATATAAATTCAGATTATTTTTAGCAGAACTGGAGTGCAGGCTATATGTTGTGGATAGGGGTGAGGATTTTCTCCAAATAATTGAACATCTGTACCACACAGGCCTTGATCTTGATGAAAGGAAGAGCTTTTTTTTTTCCTCTTAGGATTAAAAGAGAAGGGTTTGGGCTCAAGGTAGGGGTATACTTGGAGATTCTCATTTGTGGGAGCCATTCTGACCCCACATCTTCACCAGGATGAAGTCTGAAATAGCTTGTTTAGTCATTCCAAAAATATGTGCCAGACAATATGGTAGGTATAGGTAAAACGTTGATGAAGAATAAGAAGGAGAGAGAGGAGAAAGAAGACAAGGAGGTGGACACAGCTTCTTTTTATTAATCAAGTTGCATAATTACAATGTAAATTTTCTAATGTGATCACATGCTACCACACGACACTATATTAATTTGGATAATTTGCCAAGTCAGGTAGGCTCAAGAACCCTTGTCTGAGAAATAAGCTGAAAACTAATGCATGAGAAAGAATTAGCTAGATGAAGCAGTGACACAAGAACATTATTGGAAGAGAGAATTAGACAGTAAATGCAAAATCCCTGTGGTAGAAGGGAGCATAAAGAATATAAAAGACTGAGAGAAGACTAATGTGGTTGGCATGGAGAGAGAGGATGGTGTGTATTCAGGCTCGTGAGGCATATGGGAGCCATACCCGGCAATTCTTTATGAGTTTGTAGCCTTCTTAAGGAGTTTTATCTTTACCAGTAGAGTAATTACAAGCCATAGTTTCTTTTTGCTTGTTTGTTTTTTTAAGTTCTGGGATACATGTGCATAATGTGCAGGTTTGTTTCTTAGGTATACATGTGCCATGGTAGTTTGCTGCACCTATTGACCCATCATTTAGGTTCTCTCCTCTTGCCCCCAACCTCCCAACAGGCCGAAGTATGTGTTGTGCCCCTCCCTGTATCCATGTGTTCTCACTGTTCAACTCGCACTTATGAGTGAGAGCATGTGGTGTTTGGTTTTTGTTTCTGTGTTAGTTTGCTGAGGATAATGGCTTCCAGCTTCATCCATGTTCCTGCAAAGGATATGACCTTATTCCTTTTTATGGCAGCATAGTATTCTGTGGTGTATATGTACCACATTTTCTTTATCCAGTCTACCATTGAGGGGTATTTGGGTTGGTTTCATGTCTTTGCTATTGTAAATAGTGCTACAATAAACATATGTGTGCATGTGTCTTTATATTAGAATGATTTATATTCCTTGGGGTGTATGCCCAGTAATGGAATTGTTGGGTCAAATGGTATTTCTGGTTCTAAATACTTGAGGAATTGCCACACTGTCTTCCACAATGGTTGAACTAATTTACACTCCCACCAACAGTGTAAAAGCGTTCTTATTTTCCACAACCTCGCCAACATCTATTGTTTCTTGACTTTTGATAATATCATTCTGACTGGTGTGAGATGGTATCTCATTGTGGTTTTGATTTGCATGTCTAATGATTAGTGATGTTGAGCTTTTTTCATATGTTTGTTGGCTGCATATATGTCTACTTTTGAGAGGTATCTGTTCCTATGCTATGCCCACTTTTTGATGGGGTAGTATGTTTTTTTCTTGTGTAAATTTGTTTAAGTTCCTTGTAGATTCTGGATGTTAGATCTTTGTCATATGGGTAGATTGCAAAAATTTTCTTCCATTCTGTAGGTTGCCTGTTCACTCTGATGATAGTTTCTTTTGCTGTGCAGAAACTCTTTAATTAGATCCCATTTGTCAATTTTGGCTTTTGCTGCCATTGCTTTTGGCATTTTCATCATGAAGTTTTTGCCCATGCCTATGTCCTGAATGATATTGCCTAGATTTTCTTCTAGAGTTTTTATGGTCTTAGGTTTTATATTGAAGTCTTTAATCCATGGTGAGTTAATTTTTGTAGAAGGTGTAAGGAAGGGGGTTCAGTTTCAGTTTTCTGCATATGGCTAGCAGGTTTTCTCAGCACCATTGATTGAATAGGAAATCTTTCCCCTGTTGCTTGTTTCTGTCAGGTTTTTCTAAGATCTGATGGTTGTAGATTTGCCATAGTTTTAAAAAGGGGAAGAGGGATGGGATGATTAGGTTTGAGTTTTCAAAGGTTATTCTTTTCAGATTTTCTTTTTTTTTTTTTTTTCTTTTCAGATTTTCATAGATTTTGCATTTGGGTTTAATTGCATTGGGAGAGTGGAGGAGCCTGTAAATCAGTCAAACTGAGTCACAGATCCACCTTTAGCACACTGGACCAGTAGAGGATTTGAGGAGGAAATAAGGATTCCTTGGAGAGTCCTAGATTTTTCTGAATGGAGAACCTGATGGGAGCATGGACTTCTGCAGAATGGGGGATCACATATGTTGTCAGCTGGCTGTTTAAAACAGCGTATCTTTATTTAGCAGTCATAGGCCAGTCAGATCTGGAAAAATATGGTTACTATATATAACCAAATTGATATTATACAGGATGGTTATTAATGAAACATTAAGAAAATTATTTCCTTTTACATATTAATATAGAGAACATTTCATTTTTGTTCTCTGTATCATTTTAGAGCATCATTTTACGTTGCTTTATGCCTTAGTATTGCATGGATTTACTGTAATTTCTTTAATCAGTTGCTCGTTTGTGAATATTTGTATTATTTCTAGGTTTTTAATCATTGTATACAATTTGAGATATAGTTATGTCTATATATACATGCTGGATGGGTCCTTGAAACTGATAATTCTGGTAGTGGAGGACAGGAATTCCTGGGAGCATGTACATTTCAAAAGCTATTCTGTATAGTGGCAGATGCCAACCATGTTTATCTTACTAAAATGATCTCTCACCTGCAGGGTAAGAGGACTTTCCAACAGCAAACAGTGATATTATTTTCATTTCTGCCAATTTGATAAGTAAAGTTTTGGATCTCATTTTAATGAGCATGTCTTGAAATTTGAAAAAAAAATGAAATCTGGAAGAAATCCTAGAGATACCTAATTTAACCAACTCATTTTACAAGGCCCATGGCACAGTTAGTGAGCTGCAGAACAGGGATCGTGATCCAGTTCTCCTGGATCTTATCCCAGGGCTCTTTCCATGGAAATAAACTTAGTAGGGGTCCCTGCTGCAGTTCTCCAGCTGGAAGAATCAGCACAAGATTGTGGGAAGAGAGTACAATTTTGTCCATTGAAAAACAATTAAGTTACTGATTGCAGCCTGCAGAAGCAGTTAGTGAACCCAGCTTCCTGGAGATGCTTCTGCTCAGAGATATTGAGGAAGGTACTGCCTACAAAAGAACCTGGTTATCCTAGTACCAGAAGCTTCTCAGGAGAGGAGCTAAGAAACACTTACTTGGAGACCATTAAGCTTCCTGCTGTTCCAGCTTGAATCTTACTGGGGTCATCCCTTCTGGTTTGTAGACCTGGAGATGGGAATAGAAGGTGTTTATCTGCTGGGCAGTGAGAATAACAATGGCTTATCAGTTTATTGGGCAGGCTGGAGTCCTATAAAATGTGGGAAGAAGGTTGAGGTATATATTACCAAAGACCCCAAATTATAATCTGACCCTAATTTTACTTTGTGAGAAATGCTGTGGGGAAAAGGCTGTCTTCACTTTCCTCTTGCCTGACTCTTTTGCGCCGTCATTGTATTTTGCAGGTTCAGTGTCTTAAAGCCTTTTTTACATTCCATGACCCATTTGCCTTACATTATATGTAATATTACCTTATATTTATTATTTTACTATATTACATTAATATATTAATGTGTATATATGCACACACATACATATGTATGTATGTATGTATCTCTCCCTTGGCCTTGACTTTCTCAGTGTATCTTGATGGGACTTCCAAGTACACACACTTTTATCTCTTTGCTTTAGGGCTTTCTAAGTCCTAAATCAACTTTCTTTTCTACATAACATTTCAGCACAATTGACAGATGATGTTAATCTAAAACCAGGCAATAAGAATCAAAACCAATAGGAGTGAGTCAGAGAAATTATGAGGACATTTTGTCTGCATGCAGAATAAAGCCAGATGCCAGGGTTTGGCATCAGAGACGGTTGTCTGTCCCCAGTCTTTGTTTCCAGACTCATTCACCTACTCCTCACTTCACAGGACCTTTGGTCTGGTTAGATCGATCCTCCCATTGTCTTAGAATGCCTGGTTGTTCCTGCCTCTGGGACTGCCATTTTCCTTCAATGGAGGGCTGCCCAGGGATATTGAGGAAGATATTGCCTACAAAAGGACCTGTTTATCCTAATACCAGAAGCTTCTCAGGAGAGGAGCTAAGAAACTCCAGCACTTATTTACCTACTTGAAATCTTTCCATTATGTCAACCTTATTAACCACACTGCCTGTACTTCTCCCTACTTCTTTTGAAACCACTCATTTAATATTCATAATATATTGAACTTCTGACACTTGTCTTTCAATGAACACATATTTTGCCTGTAACTATAATTGTAAGCTACTTTGATAAAGGATTTAGGTGTACTGTTCTTCTGGATGCTTTGTAATGTGTCCACTTGACTCAGCCAAACTACATTTCCCATAATCCCCTCTCCTGTGTGTTTCCAGTTAGAGCAGGCCATAGGAGAGAGACTTCTGTGAGATTTGGAAGGAAGGCAGGAAGCAGCAGCTGTTTTGTAGTTCATGCAGTCTGTGGCTGAACGACTGGCTGACTTATCTTGTTGCTCTGAGGCACTGACTGGGCTACAATGTCCCATATCCTTCTTCAGGGTTGTGTGTGTATAGCTAAATAATGAAGAGACCTAACTTTTGAAGAACATCTGTATCACTGATGCCAGAAGCAAGAGGATTGACACAGGTTTCAGTATACTTTGTACTTGGTAGTTCCAGCTTTATCTTGCTGTTTCCCACCATACATCCACCTTCAAGCTCTAGCATCAGATGTGAAGAAGCAGCCTCACAGGGACTGCTCAACCAGCCCCCACAATTGTGTAAGGTCAAGTTCATTGCAATACTTCCCATTTAGAGGGAGGACGAGGCACATAATTAGCTTTATGCGCACACACACACACACACACACACACACACACCCATACACATACATCCCAAACATGTAAAATATTTATGTGTCTGTACACAGACCTTCATGAAGCCAATTTTCTTTTCTTTACAATATAGCATTTCAGTATAATAATAATGGGGAATTTAGAAATCATTACAGAGGAATAAGTAAATTATGGCAAAAAGAATCAGAACCAATGAAAGTAAAGATATATATCATGATTACCCAAACAAACAAAAAGAAACCCTAATAAGCAACAACGGGGTGGGAATATAAACACAAATAAAACAGATGGTTGTGGGGGAGGCATTAAAATAAAAGCTAATGCTACAGTAACCAAAACAGCATGGTACCAGTACACAAACAGACACATAGACAGATGGAACAGTTTACAGAACCCAGAAATAAAGCCTCACATCTACAGCCATCTGAGATTCAACAAAGTTGACAAAAATAAACAATGAGAAAAGGACTCCCCATTTAATAAATGGTCCTGGGATAGCTGGCTAGCCATTTGCACAAGAATGAAACTAGACCCGTGCCTTTCATCATATGAATAAATTAACTCAAGATGAATTAAAGATTTAAATATAAGACCTCAAACTATAAGAATCCTACAAGAAGAACTAGGAAATATCGTTCTGGACATTGGCCCTGGGAAAGAATTTATGACTAAGTCTTCAAAAGCAATTGCAACAAAAATGCAACGGAAAATTGGATCTAATTAAACAAAAGAGGTTCTGCATAGTGAAATAAATTAACAGAGTAAATTGACAAACTATAGAATGGGAGAAAATATTTACAAACAATGCATCTGACAAAGGTCTAGTATTCATAATCTATAAGGAACTTAACAACAAGCAAAAAGTAAATAACCCTATTGAGAAGTGAGCAAAAGACATAACAGACACTTCTAAAACATCTGCATAGGTTCTCATCAATGGTGGATTGGATTAAGAAAATGTGGTACATATACACCATGGAATAGTACTCAACTATAAAAAAGAATGAAATTACGTCCTTTTTGGCAACATGGATGCAGCTAAAGACCATTATCCTTGGGAAACTTACAAGCAGTTTCACACAGGAACAGAAAACCAAATACCATATGCTCTCACATAAGTAGAAACTAGCATTGGGTACACGTGGACATAAAGATGGGAACCACAGACACTGTAGACTACTAGAGCAAGGAGAAAGTGGGAAAAGACTGAAGAACTACCTATTGGGTACTATGCTTAGTACCTGGGTAATGGAATCATTCATATGTCAAACCTCAGCATCGTGCAATAAACCCATGTAACAAACCTCCACTGTTTGTACCCCCAAATCTAAAAGTTGAAATTATTTTAAAAATTGAAAATATAAGGTAGATAAAAATAAATAGATAAATGAATAAATTTTGTCATGGGTTCAAACCCTGTGTGGGTCATCAAATAAAAAAAGAAAAATGAACAATTGGCAAGGACAGAGTTTCCCAAACTTTCTCAGTTTCTTTAGTGTCTCAGAAATTTTTTCCTGCTTCTAGGCCCAAAGAAAAAATTAACAGTTTTGCTTATTAAGTAATTAGGTCCAAATAATATAAGTATTTGTTATTTAACATAACTTAGTGCTTACTGGGCACTGCACATCTTTTCAAATTTTAAATCAAATTGGACACCTCTGCCCTACTTCTAAACCTTTCTGTGCCATATTGATTTCCAAATGATACTTCCTTTTTATCATAGCCACTGCTGAAAACCCAGCTTGAGAATGAGGTGATATTTTAAAAAAGAAACGTAATTATCTAATGTTGAAACTCTGAACTCCTTCCAACTAGTAGTTTACATGATATCTGACAGAATATTGCTATGCTTCTCTTGAAAATATAAAATATCTCACAGTATCCTGTGAGTTTGCTAAGGTACCCTGGGGCTTCTTGGCACATGAACTGAGAACCTCAGGTCTAGGTCTTTTTATAATAACAGAATAATGGAAGGTGTTGTGGAGGAAAAAAGAAGGATTTAATAGGAAGAATATTTTTAAGAGAAGTGAAAATGAAGACCAAAAGCACAACATACATTTTGAAATTCATTTATTTATTCATTCAGCAGATATTTATTGAACATCTGTCTTACGTCTGACATAGGTGTTATGCTAGGGATAGAGTATATAATGGTGAATAATGTGGACATGGTTGCTGCCCCCAAATAGCTTTCAGTCTAACATAGACAATAGACATAAGAAAAAAGTGAGAATTATGATAGGAGATGAACATGAAGCCAAAAAAGCATATAAAAGTGAAATTTCATCTAGTCTAAAGGCCAAGCCAAGGCTCCTTGATGAAGTATGTCTGGCCTGAGACACAAGGGACAAATAGACTTATCCAGAAGAAACTCTAGGGAGAAACAGTGCTCCAAAATGAGGTATCAACAACCGCAAAGGGTCAGAGTCTAGGAAGTGCCTGGTATTATAGGCACAGAAGGAATTTCAGGATGCCTGAAGTATTAAAATCCAGGTCTATGGACTATGCGGGATGAAGCTGGGGAGAGAGACACTATATCCTGAAAGGTGTTATAAGACAATCGAGAGGTTGGTTAGTGGACTAACAGCAAAGGGGAGACTTTGACAGGTTTTAGGAAATAAAATGACACTAACATATTTATGCTCCAAAAGAATCATACTGGCCACAGGGTGGAGAATTGTTTGTAGAAGAAGTCTGACATAGAAGAATGAGTTAGGGAAGGTGGTGGACACAGTATTGCTGTTGGTGCCATTGCTCTAAAGCCCTGAGACTGTGGTCTTGGGCGGGATCTGCAGCACAGACAGAAGGATTAGCTTAAGATCACTGAAATTTGAGCATGCATCAGAATCACCTGGAGGGCGTTTGAAACCACTGATCACTGGATCCCACTTCCAGAGTTTCTGATTTGGTAGGCCTGAGGTAGAGCTGGAGGATTTCAATTTCTGACAAGTTCCTTGATGTGATGGAGTTAGAAACTAATCTGAGAATCATTGACCTAAAACCTGCAGTAAGGAGAGGTAGGAGAGAATAAAAGCCACTGAGTGGGCTTCATCCTGTGTGGCTTTGCTTCGTTTCATGTAATTGAAGGAAAGGTCATCTATTGAGAGCAGGTGTGGAGGCAACAAAGCAACATGTCTGAGGATGAAGGATATTTAAGTAGTGATGGTATTAAACAGGGCAGAGGTTTGATTAAGAAAGCACAATAGTATGTGGGGATAGCGCTGGTTTTCAGATGAGGTTGACGATCTTAAATGTATCGTGACAAAAACCTATCCATTTTAGTAAATTCAGTTGCCCAAGTGTATGTCCTAAGAAGGCAGACATTTGTGTTCACCCAGTGTTGGTGTTTTTCTGGTTGGTAAGCCACAGGAGATGAGGGAGTCCCTGAAATATCAAGCCTTGAATGTAAGCTGGATGAAGGAGAAGAAAGGAAAAAGAAAAAGTTGAGAGCTACAGATACTAATAAATTAGAAAAACTGATGTTTTAGGGGCAAACTAGAACAGTAAGATATTTTAGTTAGAGAATAAACATCTTAAGTTTATGAAGTCAGTTTCTGGTAATGATGCATTCCAGGGTGGCCACAAGAGCGGTTATTGAAGTGAAGGAGAAGGTCATAGAGATGAGGAGTCAAGGTATTGGGATTTTAGGGGATTGTTCTTCCCATGGATGTTGAAAATGTTAATAGCTAGAATGGTTGGAAGAAGTTAAGGTCGTGGCAGTGAGCTCTGTGTCAAAGTCTTCAGTGAACGAGGGAGAATAACTAGGCGACTGGTCTTCTTCATTGATAAGAGGAGAGTAGGATCACTAGCCAATGGCATAAGTGAGCCACAAAGGAAGAGAGGATAACAGAAAGGGGAGGAGTTGAATGGTCCTGGAGCAGCGGTGAAAGCAAGGGGTTCCCTGATTCAGACCTCGAAGTGCCTGGGGTGCTGGAAAGTGAATGGCTTTCCCTTAAGAGACCTGCAGGAAAGCAGAGTCCTCAGAGAAGAGCTAGTTTTCTCTAAAGGAGACAGACATTTAGTAAAGAAGTTGAAGTGGTGGGATAGCTTGTTAATAATTAACATGAGTTTTAGAGGGCTCAGTGGTAACATCTTATTTTATGGAATAGAAGCAGCATATTAGAGAAAATTGTGGGCAAGGAATCAATAAGCTGGCCACAGCCTCATTTCTTATAGTTTGCTGAAGATTAGGGAAATGGATTTTGTACACTTGCTGAGATTGTCAGTTAGGGAAAGTCATTTACATGCTCCTTGAATTCCAGTAGGTGTGGTTATATTAATGGCATAGAGGAAAAGTAAGAAAAATATATTTAATTAAAATATTGATAATTTGAAAGCAGAGACCGAGTTTCTATTATCTTATGCTCTTTAGGAATTACATCTATAAACCTCACAGAAATCAACTCAGAGATTTTGAGACCAAAGTTACCTATGTGTAACTGACTAAAAAGGTTAATGTGATTGAGATTTATTATATTCATTGTCCCTGCTGCAGTTTAAGACCAAGTGGTAGATGGGTTTTATTAAAAAAGAAAGAATTATACTGAATTTATTATATTTCTATATTAGATATCTTAAACCACATTGTAGAGCATTTTAGGTCTGAGTCTTTTAGGGTAAAATAACTTTACATATCCGTAAAATAGATATGAAATCCATTTACATTTTTCTTTTAGAGTCATAGTCTGGTATTTGTATAGGTGAGATTGCAACTCTAAGTTTTTTGAGAGTACTCTCTTCTGAGATTATATGTAATGATTGTCATGGAAGGGATAGAACAGATTTTTTTAATCTCACAGGCATAAAGCTAAGCTATTGACTAGAATAGGGATGGTTTCCTCATCAGAAGAGAAGGGGTAGGTAGAGCTGTCCTGGGCTTACTCTAAGATTTGATCCCGGCCCTTCCTTCTCCTGCTCTGCTCGGTTTGGCAGGGGAGCTACCCCTACAGGATGTGCTTTCTGGGTTCTGTCTTGGGCTAGGCCAATGGGAAATCTTGGTGGGAGATTGGTGCGCTGGAGGAAGGGAGATGGCAGGCTATTTCTACCCCTCCTTCTCTGCCTTGGTGGCATCTCTGGCACTGCTTCTTTCTTCTCTATGACCCCATAACCACTTGGCAACCATGTCCTGAGTTCCACTCTGCCAACATAGACCCTTGGTTTCCATAATCCACTCCTCATCCTGTTCCCTCTAGCTCTAGGGTGGTCACCATATCTGCTCTTTCTAACCTCTGGGCTGCTTCCCTAATTCCTCTTCCTGATCCTCATCCCTATATTAAATTATCTTTGTTTTAAATGCTTAGAAAGGTTTCTGTTTTCCTAGTTGGACCTTGATTGATAGAGATGTCTAACTTATAAAGTTCTGGTAAAGATTCTCTAACATTAAATATTTGTAAAGAAAATAAGGCAGTGACTGACAGGTGCTTAACACATTTTCAAGTGGGAAAAGCAACTTCACAAAGCTGTTAGGCATCCTCTTTCTAAATGGTACCAGAAAAAGGTCACAGGCATCTTAAAAAACAATGTATAGACACATTAAATAGCTGCAATCACTTTCCCAACTCCTGATAAATCATGTTGGCAGGAAAAAATTTTGAAAAGAATCGAGCCAAAGATGTGCTGATTTGAATCACTTTGATAGCAGTTTGAGGAAAATAACAGTCATTAGAATAATTCCCAATTCTGAAGTACTTATTGCCACAGTTATAAGTAGTTCAAGAACTAGCATTTACATTTTATGTGAGGAATATTTTTCTGAAGGCCACCCATAATTCAAAACTTTTATGGACTAAATTTTCCATAATCCTGAATAAATCTAGCTTCTTTTTACCAGTACAGGGTGTCATGACAATTGATTGGTCTCCTTCATGGTCTTTTATCATATTTGACATTCCCCCATCGTTATTGATGTTGGCATATTCCTGCACTAACACTAGCCCCATTACTTGATCAGTAATATACAGCATGTTATATATAAGGAAAAAATTAAAGTGTGGTAAAAAAGAATGAAAATAGCATAAATATTTCCTGCACAATTCTGATGCACATAAAAACAAAATATAATTACTGACTACAGAAGAAAGATTGTGGGTGGGTGGTTTACATAAAAGTTTTCATTTACATAAAAGAAATCTGTTTGGCAATTATGTATATATCATTTACAATGAAATTGGCCTGCCAGCTCTGAAATCATAAAATTTTTGGTGAGCTTTTACAATTTAGATGGTCTAAATAATTTTTTCCCCAAATTTTATATGGGAATTGAGAGTTTAGCCACATGTTATTTTGTATCACGTCAAATTTTCACCATTCATTTAGCATAAAATGAAAACTCAAGGTTATTGAAAAAAGTTTATAATAATCCAAAGTCAAGGGTCATATATGCACTCAGAGATTTTAAAAATCATTATGTATTTTTTTTAGAAAAAACATAAAAGAATTGTTCCACTCAAGTTTTGAATAAAAATAGAATTTGGTTAAACGGAATTTGGTAAGTGTAAATACCAGTGTAAAAGTGTCATTCATATACACATACCCTTTTGAATTTTACATATAATTATTATTCTTTTAAATTTAATAATTAAGGATACAGTTGGAATTTTAAATGAAATATTATTCATGTTTGATAATTTCTCTTTACCCCACAGCCTTCTTCCTATTAGGGCTAAAACACAGGTTTGGGTATTTATTACCTTAGGGAAAAGCAATACTTTGGGCAGAAAAAATTTTTTTTGAGTTTGAAGAACTTGGGCATTTGTAATGAATGACTTAAAAAGTCAAAATATTGAAGTACTTGGGGCATGGAGTTATGCCATAAACAATAGGTAAAACCAAATACTGCCAAAGACAGTTTTCTGTTTCCTAAGTCAGATAAAAATCTCAATAACTGAGAGAAAGGGAATCTGAGAGAAAGACAAAAAAGAGCTCTAAGTATGTCTTTTGATAAGTGGACTTGGATCCTGCTCCCTCTGGTTGGAAGGAAGAAGATGGAAATTAAAACCCCAGATTGGTTTGGGTATTAGAGATCAGAGGCAACTGAAGCCTTAGTTCAGGAGTGGAGCCCAGGGAGACAGCAAGTTATGAAGGGAAACTCCCCAGAATTTCTGTTTTTCAAAAATTTTGGCCCATGACCTACAGTAAGAAAGACATTTTACAGTGTGGCCCAAGGCATAAAAAATATTCATAAAACAGTATATGTGATGCTGGCTTATGTTTTATTCTCTTTCTTATTCTTTCATTAAAAGCTTCTGATATGACCTACTAAATTGATTTCATAGATTAAAACCTATAGTTTGTGAAAGAGAAATTTGCACCATTATAATATGTATAAAAAAGCACATCTGAAAATCAAAATTGAGTAGAAAAGAATGCTACTATATTGCCTTTTGTAAACTGTGCACATACTTTTTGAACCATTTGACATAATCAGTGCAATATGGCTCACCTAATTGTAGCTTCCTGAATTGTAAGGGAAATGAATAGTTGTAAATCACCTCTTGGAACATCAGCTTTGCCAACTCAAGGATATTACAGAGTAATGAGCATTTCTTCAGGAAAGAGTGGATAATGTTTCAAAATTATTTCAAATCAGAGAGAGATACTTTATTTTATGCACATTGAAGGTAAGATTAGATTGGTAACATTTTGCCAGTATTGAAATAAGGGTCTGGGATAGATTCACTTGTGTCATAGTCCCTAGACTTCTATATTGTGTTAATCACTCCTTTCCCTTCATGCATTTGTGTTCTGTTCTTGTCTCATCAGTTAATCTCAATGATAGTTGTTGCTTGGCAGAAATGGAGTCAAATTCTGCCAAAAAATTAGATTGCTGATTTTCCATAATATTAAATCATTTCATTTTGTTGGCCTATAACTTAAACAAAATCAAGGTGAAATCTAGAAACAAGTTTCTTAAGGATCCAGAAATACTGACCTAGGATGACAATAAGTGAATTGGGAAGATAATTCTTGATTTACTTGTCAAGGAAGGTTATTATGTTGACATACCACTGGGAGCAGTGTGACTTAACCTGTAACGACAAGAAAGTGACAGAGACAGGCTGATGACAAAGTTTCATTTGAGCCCAAACCTCAGGCAGGGCCTTTTGTTTATTTACATTAATTATCCAGATGACCCAGACTCACTCTATGGTTCCTTGAGCTCATTGTGGACCTGGTGGGACCAAGATCTTTGGGCAAAACATAATAAAATGGAATAATAACACTTGTCCTGAGAAACCTTTCCCTCTGTCCCTGTATTCCTTGTCACATACTTATAATTAGAAAATCGTTGCTTTTTGAAGTAAAACATCTTACATCTTAACAAAATCTCTTGCATTAACTAAGAAGTCACAAAGTAAATCCCTCTAGGGGCCAGTTAGAAAACAGATAAATGGATGAAACCCGATATAAGAAAGAGTAGAGGAAATTATGAAAAACTGGAAAAAAATCTATGCTCTATCTAAGCGCAACGAAACACAGATTCTTAAAAAAATCACTGTGTAGGCTTAAAACAACTGTGGCTGGATTCAGCTTTGGTCTACAGTTTGCCTTAAATCAAGAAACAAATAACTTAGTTCATTTCAAAGGAGTACAGTCAGAATATGAATATAGGTTCCCCTGCTACAACTGAGCTCAGTTTTGCTGGGAGCCCCCAGGTCTCAAATCAACTTCTGATGACCCAGACTATAAGCAGACATTAACTCTGGGGAAGGGAGTGTGTAACTATGCTAAGGATGGAGTGGGAAGGGTGAAGGGTGGAAATTTATGTCAGCTTCACCTGGAAGCTCTTTCAAAATGCATACATCCATTCATTTCCTCTCCTACCCCTTTGTTGTGATGTGAACCCCAGTCAAAGCTGAATTCCCCTTTCCACATAATAATTATTGCTAAAATGAGCTATTGTTACTGCTGATGATAGTATGTGGTATTGCTTTGATGTGACAGAGATGTAAACAAAGTTGAAAACCATTCTCTTTGAAGATCACTTACTCCAGTGAGATTTTGACTATTATTACATTATTAATGTATTAAGAATTATTACATTAATTCTATCTAGCTCCAATATCTAGACCTAATAAAGAATTAGAGGGAAATCTGATCTCATCTTGTAAAAATCGTATTCTTTTTCCTTGAGTTAGTGTTTCCTTATTAGCTCAGATATAATTCTTGAGAAAATTCATCAGAACATAAATCTGAAAAACTTCTCCACAACAGGATCCCCCTCCCCTGGTCAAGCAAAACATAAAAAAAAATTTTCTCATGCTTTTAAAGATGTAGCATAATATTTATGCAAATGAAGTTTGTATTTTAAAAAATCAATATAATTTTAAGGCAGCAAAATTTGCCAGAAACTAAAGGAAAAGTTTAAAATATATTTAGTATACCTCATTTTATTGTGCTTCTCTTTCTTGAACCTCACAGGTATTACTTTTTATTTTCTAAACAAATTAAAGGTGTGTAACAACCCTGCATTAAGCAAGTCTGTTGGCATCATTTTTTCCAGCAGCATGAGCTCACTTTGCATTTCTGTTTCACATTTTGGTAATTCTTGAAATGTTTCAAAATTTATATTATTATTATATTTGCTATGGTGATCTGGGATCAGTGAACTATGATGTTATTATATTGTAATACTATCATAATTGTTTTGGGGCACCACAAACTGCACACATATAAGATGAAAACGTAAATGACACATGTATGTGTTCTGACTGTCCTACCTACTGGATATTCTCCTATCTTGTGCTGTCAGTGGAGTATTAATGTCCCCCACTATTATTGTATTGCCATCTGTCTCATCTCTTAGGCCTAGTAGTAATTGCTTTATTACCATGGGAGCTCCAGTGTTAGGTGCATATATATTTAGGATTGTGATATTTTCCTGTTGAACTAATCCTTTTATCATTATTAAATCTTTTTTTTTTTTTTTAACTGTTGTTGCTTTAAAGTCTGTTTTATCTCATATAAGAAAAGCTCCTACTTGCTTTTGGTGTTCATTTGCATGGAATATCTCTTTCCACCCCTTGACATTAGTTTACCCAAGTTCTTATGTGTTAGGTGAGTCTCTTGAAGACAGCATATACTTAGTTGGTGGATTTTTATCCATTCTGCTGTCTGTATCTTTAAGTGGAGCATTTAGGCCATTTACATTCAATGTTAGTATTGAGATGTGAAGAACTGTTTCATTCATCATGCTAGTTATTGTTTGTCTCCTTTGTCTTCACATACCAGGGTGAATAGAGAAAACCCATCAGGTAAGGCTAAAGTTGGGTGGGTCTGAGTTCAGACTCTCTTTAGGCAGGTCTTGCTTTTGCCATTGTGGGGGTTGAGAGTGTGGTTTTCATGCCTATGGAGTTATGTTTCCAGTGGGATTATGGCATCCTCTGCTGCATCATAGATGTTGCCAGGGAAGTAGGGGAAAGCTGGCAGTGATAGGCCTCACCCAGTTCCCACACAGCTAGCAAGGTCATTTTCACTCCCACCATGCCCTCCCTCTCCTCTACCTACAGCACTGAGTTTATATCCAGGCAGCTGGCAAGCAAGTCCGAGCTCTTCCTTGAGTCTACAAGCCTCCCCGCTGAAAAAACAAGCAGGACTCTCAGGCCTGGCCCCTCCCTGCCTGCATGCACCATTGGCTGCAGCTTGTACATGCATATCTGCACTTCCTGTTTCTTCCCCTCCAGATTCTGCTCAGGAAAATTTAGCTCAGTCGAAATTATTTCGAAGTTCAGCCAGGATCATGTTCACCCTGTGGCCCCACTACAAGGCCGTCTGTCTTCCCATCCTCAAGGACCCTGTGAGATAAAACCAGGAATGGCTTCCAAAGGCTTGAGCTGGAGACTGAGAGTGACTACAGAGTTCTTCCTGTTGCTTCTTTTACTTTTGCATTTCGTTCAGCTCCCTGAATCTTTTCAGCTCTAGGTCAGCTTAAATCTTATCTGGTGATCTGGATTTTCAGGGTCCTTAGTGGGCGTGTGTGATTGGAGGCAGACATACCCCACCTCACACTTTGGGAACTCACAGTTTTTTGGTTGTCTTGCAGAGTTTCCAGCTGCAGACCACTTCTTTCAAAGGGTCTATGAATTCTTTACTGTTTTTCTGGTATATTCTTATGTTGGTTCTTGGAAAAAAAGTTCACAATGTGAGTCTTTACACACTGTTCTCTCTGTCCAAGTGGAAACAGCATGCTAATCCTGCCTCCTATCCATCATTTTCCCAATAAAGTATTTTTTGGCTAATGTAGTATACTTTTAAAAAATGTAATGATATTGCAACTTAATAGACTACATTATAGGGTAAACATATGTTTTATATGCATTGAAAAGCAAGAAAAAATTGTGTGACTAATTTTATTATTATATTTGTTTTCCTTTGGTGATCTAGAGCTGAATCCTCAATATCTCCAGTGTATGCCTATATATGTATAATAAGATGGAAAAAATGTTATTCTTCAGAATTCCAGGGCCTGGAAAGGGCAGACTATCTGGACTCAGCTGCTTCCTAAGAAATCAATATTTGTGATGAGGTAAGGATGGGGAGCACTAGAATCTCCATCCTGCAGGGCTGTGTTGGTGGAGGAATTTCTAGGGGAGGAAATGAAATAAACACCAGTGGCTCATATTCTTTGTTGAAACTCTTCAAGTTTCAGTAAAGCTACAGAGCTCCTATATTATCACAAATATGACTGAACTTTTAAAATGGAAAACAGTATGTCCATGTACTGATTCTTGAAGTCTACTTTACACTGTAAGGTTTTCTGCCTCTCACTTAAATTACTGCAGCCATGTCCTGAGAGGTTAGTGTCCCTTGTTCTGTACCTTTCTTTCCCTAAATTGTCCTTACTCAGCTGCCAAACCGATACTTCCAAAGCGTTTTTAAAACTATGTCCTATTTTTAAAATAACATGTGGTGACTGTTGGTTGCATTACGGTGGAATACCAAACTTTATATCACGACATGCACAGGGCACTTTTGCGATGTTCTCCCAATATAGTTTTCTAAGTTTATCACCTGTCATTCTCTCCTCCAAACTCCTCAGTGAAGTTTTGTCCAAGCAATGATGGGCTTGCTGACATTTCCCAAAGGAAACATGTTCACTCATGCTTTTGTCTCTCTCTTTGTTTACACTGAGAAACCTGTTGTTTAATGACTCGTGTCAGAAATATCCCTAGTGAAAGCTTCAGTTACATTAAGGAGACAAAAAGAACGTTAGAAGAGAAAACTAAGAGTCAAACACAGATAATATTGATAGTTTTAATTTTTAAAGTTTGGTTATAAATGTTTACATATTATTTTTAAAAAATTTTAAAAAGGAGTATGTTTCCCTAGTTTCTTGGGTAAGAGTTGGATGCTGAATTTGCTTCATTAAATCATATAATCAAAAAGCTAGCATCATAAATCCAGGCTGGAAATAAGTTTTTCCAACATTCCTATTAGCAATAGTGTCTTACTTTTTCTATATAGCCATGGCAATCAGTACTCTGCAAGTTATTTAGGTATAGTTCAAATAGGGTTTCTTTTGTAGAAAAACTGCAAGCAATTTGTTTTCCTTATAAAATGAACTGAGTGAAATGAGATTATAGAATATGAGACTATAAAACTGTATTATGTAAATGCAAACAAAATAAAATATATTAGTGCTAAAGTGCCATTGGGTATTAAGGAGAGCCTAATGGGATTTATGTGAATTCTCATAAATAAATCTCTTCAGGTTACCCAAGTCCTCAGATATGAGGCAAAGGACAGTGAACTACAGCCTTTGAAATTTTATGAGACCATGGTATTCTTTGACTATTTTATGCAGAAATCACTTAATATCATTCTTCATGAAATGAAGAAAGATTTTAAGATTGTTGGTTCATTCATCAGTATTTAGTTAGCATCTAAATTTTATTTGACCCAGTTGGATTTCACTAGTTGGTAGATAAGGTGGGTCATTCTGAGAACAACATTATATAGTCAAATTCATGCCAGGTTTCTGTCATTGAAAAATGAAAGTAATACTGTCTCTTATTTAATGGGAAACTGAGATAAAATGTGACCAACTTGAATTAGAGTTTCCATATGGTAAAAGATTATAGCACATAGCCTTCTGCATTTTATTAAGCAGTCAAGGTAAGAAGGTTATTTAGGCATTTGAGTATTGAAATTTGAACAATGAAGTCTGAAGTAACTTTTTTTCCCTCTCTGAATAATTTAAGCAATATAAATCCTATCATTTCTTAAAGCTTTTCTTTCTTTTAAGGGCAATGTTTAGATTTTAAATTTTTGCATTTGTTTCCTGCCACTTATTTTTACTATGATCTACTTATCTTCATCTGTGTGCATATAAATTTGTGTATAATATATAGCTAGTATATCAACTTTAGAATCAATCTTTTTACAGTTTTGGGTTACTGAAGGCAGTGATGTGCAGTAAACATGTAATAACAGAATTTCTGGAGGCAGAAGCCATGATTTGTAATATATGCCACTTTCCATTGTGTAAATATTTCCACCAGGGCTGATTTCAGATTATCAAAGTGGCATCACTGAATGCAGAATGGGAAAGAGATGTGCAGGAACTCACCATTACATAGTATTTCTGCTGTACAGATACAATAGGCATAATGTCAAGAGCATGCATAATGGTAAAACGTAGCAACACAATTAGAAGGTGATGCTTCTGAGTACTTATTGCCTTTGTTTTTGATAAGATGTATTTCATTTCAAGTTAATACAATTTAGTTTGTAATAGTGGCTGTAACACCAGCTCACAATATTCTTGACAATTTAACAAGCTCCTTGCACATCCAGGTCTAAATGGGTCTCCAGCACATCTCCAGTTGTGTGCGATGTACCGTGGTATGGAGTTCAAACAAGGCTTTGAGTGGTTAAGCTTTGAATCTGTCAATTCCTTTCAGAAATCAGAAAGCAGAAAATTAACTAAATGAAGGAGAACTGCCTCCAGTCCATGGTTGAACCACATAAATGATGTATTATCATTCTTTATTCTCAGATGTCCTCCCTTCCCTCTATGTGCATATCTCTGAAATTGGGATGCATTTTATGATTTAGATAGTTTCTCTTAGTTTACTTTGCAATGCATTCCTACAGTACCTAAAATAATGGTGCATTTCAACAAGTTACATCATCTTAGATTTGACAAAATATGGCACTTTAAAGTATTAGAAATTGCTGATTTTACTAAGATACTGCTAGATTATTTTTTTTTTCTAAATGGCAAATGCAAGAAACTACCTTCAGGCTCCAGGAGATGAGTATCTTAGCATTAATTCAAAATATCTACATACTGTGTTAGTAAAAACAAGAAAGGCTCAATCTATCAAATGAAGGAAATTGACATTAAAATGTTCTAGCTCTTAAAGCTAAAAGTGTCATATTCTGAGAAGAAAACATTTTTTTCTCTTTATTATGGCTTCAGTGTTAACATTCACTGTGCGAAGAATGAAACATGCTGGTCTATTTCTCATAGTTATTGCCAAAGTATTTTCTCCTCATCATGGCTTCAACATTAACATTCACTGTGTAAAGAGTGACGCATGTATTAATATCTTTTAATGTTCACTCTGTAAAGAGTGAAGCATATATTAATATCTTTTTGTAGCAATTGGCTATATCCACTATGTGTTTTAGAGATGTAAATATGGGGTTGTTAAGGGAGAGAAAACTTACAGGTAACGTTTGAAATGTTACCTGGGTATTCAGACCCAGAGAGGTAGAAAATTGCCTTCAGTTCACTTCTGCTGCCAAATCATTCCATCTTCCAATTTTAGTGAAAAACCATGTTGTATTCATCTCAAGGCAGAGAAAAAAATAGTGCTGTTTTGTCCTTGCACATGGCCTGCTGAGGCAAATCATCTTCACGAAACACGTTAATGGAATGAAGGTAGGAAAAGCAAAGGAATGGTGCTTCTTTTGTGGAGTTTGTTAGTTATGTTTTTTTCTTTTAAAATAGAAAATAGTATTTATGTAACATTTTCTTGTTTAAAATGGTTCTCCATATTTAGTGAAAATATTTGAAAATGACAGAAAAGTTTAAAAATGAAATGAAAATCATACATAATTCCAGTAATCAGAAATTAAATTTTATGCCTAACTTTTTTGTGAATAGCTCTGATTTTCCTAGAGAAAAATTATTTTAAGTGATATTACCATGTCAAGAGGATGTACATTTATAAGGTTTTGTAAAGGCCTTTAGGAAATTAGCCTTGTTTATACTCCTAACAGTGGTATATGAGAGTGCCTATTCTCCTGCACCCATATTAATGTCAGTTATTATCAGTTAATTTGCCAGGTTTATAGTGAACAATGGCAACTCATTGTTTTAATTTAATCTGTATCTATATGATTAGGGATGCTTTGATTTATGAAGCTTTAATGCTTAACATTTTTTAAGGTTGGGCTGCCTTGTATATGTTTGTTAGCTTTCTGTTTCTTTTATGAAGAGCTTATGTCCTTTGTCCACTTTATTTTTGAATGCTTACATTTTACACGCCCATGTATGAAAACATCTCTACTTAAAGAATAAATGTTCCTGCCATATATATTTCAAATATTCATTCCAAAACATAGGTTTTTAATATTATAAAATAACAATGCTTATGATTGAAAATTTAGAAACTATGAAAAGTATAGAGACAAAAATAAAAGTCATGATAATCTCTCTGTCATAATGTTAATGTTCCCCCAAATTCATATGTTGACATCCTAACTCCCAATGTAATGATAGAAGAGATGGTGTCTTTTGGAGGTAACTAGATTGTGGGGGCAGAGCCCTCATGAATAAGATTAGTGCCCTTAAAAAGGAAGATAGAAGGAAAGCCTCTGCCTCTTCTACCATGTGGGACCTCAGTGAGAAGGCACTGTCTATGAATTAGGAAGCAGACTCTCACTAGACATGGACTCTGCCAGCACCCTGGTCTGGACTTCCAGCCTCTAGAACTCTGAGAAGTTCCCATTGTGAATGTGGCACCTAATCTATGGTAGTAGCAACCAGAACTAAGACACCCTTTCTAGATACAATTATTGTTTACATTTCGGGGATTTTTCCTTTTGGATTTGCTTTCACACCTTTATATACACTCTCTACTTACAAATTCAAATTTACATAGTATGTTATGTTTATATCCTCTTTTTAATTTATATTCAGAATATGACATTATAAAAGTGATACATGCTTATCTTAGTTTCAGTTTCTCCAAATGCTGACCCTGAGCCAAGGACTTGAGTGTGTATGTCAAGCACATACATGCAAAACAGGCAAAGCCAAGGCCTAGTAGATTAGATGGTAAAGATCCAATGAGCCACTCTTAGATTTAGACAATTTATTACTTAATAGCAGTGAGAGGACAAATAAGCCACGAGGCCATGTCCTTGATCCTTGTCCCATGCTCTGAAGCAAAAGGGGCTAGATGACTGCAGTACCACTCCTAGACCTTAATCTAGATGGGCACAAATAGGTTTACGTTCATCTCTGTTCTGGTGGGGCTGGAGCAGCAGACCCATAGCTCACCTGAAGTGGGGAGAGGATGAGAAATTGTCCAGTGTTCATCAACAAGGAGGTGAGTGGGAGGTGGCCTCATATCAACTCCTTATAGACCTCCCATCCTCTCATGTTTTGGATGGATCACAAGGCATTCCACAAAGACTGAGTAAGTTATGGTTCAAGCCTGCAAGATTGCCAGGTGCGACAGATGAGCTGTTTGCCTACAGCAGGTGATTTATATAGAAAGTGACCCAGGAAGCAAAAGTAATGAAAAGGAAGAAGTAAAACAGGGAAGAGAAAAAAAATCAATAAAATGTGTATGGATGAATGTGTCATTGTTGTGGGTGACTGTGGCTCAGTGCCAGTGGGAACCCTCCTGAGGAACTATACATACTGTGCCTTAGGCATGAGAGGGGACAGGAAAGCTGGGGTGTTTATCTCCCCGCCCTGGTCCCTTATTGTTTGTGGGTTGCCCATCTTTCACTCTCAGCCTTCTCTGTGGGAAGTTTTGCATGTGGGTTGAGCAAGGTCCAAAGAAGCCAGAGAAAATCCTTGGTCAGAGAAGTTGAGAAACTCAGGCCTCAACAGTTGGGATCTGTCAGTAGTTTGGGAACTGCCAATTGAAGCTGCAGGTGAGCTGGAAGGTGGGCAGAAAGGCTAGGGGGCCACATCCATCACAGTGCAGAACACTGAGGGAAAACCCAAGCATTTTTAAGAAAGAAAAATAAACAACATTAATTCCCTTACTATGAGGTAATTCTATTAACATTCCAATCATACTTCTTTGTATCTTCTTCAATAATTAGATGATATTGTGTATTCAATTTTGCATTGTTTTATACCCTTTACTGTTTTATAATAATTCACTCACTATTGTAAGTGCTTTGTAAACATATTTTCCCCTAGAGATTTTAAAGCTTATTTGGGGATAAAATACACATAGAAAAGAATTACAAAAGTGACACAGTAAACTAAAGGATTATTGTTCAAAAACTTAAGTGGCTATTTCATTTAGGTTATTAGTTAAGAGAGAGATAGGATGTGAGGAGGTGGCAGAAAAGGTTTCATGGTGGAAAATAATTTAGAGCTGGATGCTGAAGGACTAAGCAGAGAATGGCCCAGATGTTTAAAAGTTATTAGCTAAATTAGACCTCAGATATGGTATGAGTGCAGATTCTGAAACATGATTAAGCAAACTCTATTAGGACCGGAGGTGGGCAGAATAATGCCCCCCACGAAGATGTCCACTTTCTAATCCTTGGAAATTGTGAATATGTTACATTACATGGCAAAAGGCAATTTAGGTTGCAGATGGAAGTAAAGTTGCTTATAAGGTGACCTTAATTTAGGGAGATCAGCCTGAATGATCATGTGGGCCCAATCTCATCCCCAGAATTCTTAAAAAGGGAAGACAGAGGCAGAAGAGTTGTTGGAGTCATGAGAGAAGAATGCAGTCTGTCATTACTGGTTTTGAAGATGGAGGAAGGCCCCCTCACCGCACCCCAAGGCCCCATCCCCACCCCATGCTTTTTTTTCCTAACCAAGACAGTTTTCTTTGTGTGTTTCTCTATTCCCATTGTTAGTGCTCCTGCACAGTCATGTTGCATCTCTGTTGTCTGATATTCATTATCCTTCCTTTTATTTTACCCCTTTTGTCTTTTCTCCCACATTCTAAGAGAGGTACTCAGTTTTGACTTCCACATATCTAATTTTATTTTCTGCATTCTATTACATTTAGCTTTACATTTTTATATATTTTATGTAATATTTTCTTGTCTCACCCTTTCCCCTGACCTATTTTATGATTTATATTCTGTAGTCTTCTCCCCCAGTTTATTCTGCATATGGATTTTTACTCCTGGGGATAGAGGCCTTTTTTCTTTTTTATTAAGCATCCTATTAAAAACTTTATAAACTCTTTTTGTTTTTATTCTGGATTTTTGAGTAAGTGATTTTTAGAGGCCTGTGCTTCCTTTCACTTATTAAGATGATGTTCCTTGTCCTTTGTTATGAGTAGTTTTTCACTGACTGCTCTCTCACTTAACTTCCCTCCCTGCTTATTTTTTCTACCTACTGGAATTTGTATGAGAGATCTATTCTGCTATAATATTTATGAATAAAATAAATTCATGAGATGTCCTTGGATCAAATTTCTATCTAAGAGATACAGAGAAATATAGGATGTGCAAAAAATAATGTGATTAGTTAATTTGGTTTGAGAAAGACAAGATGGGTGTGGAGGAGAGGCTGCAGAGAAGAGATTTAAGCTGTCAAAGTTGAACATGTCTCAAAGGTTCACAAGTGAATCAGGAGATATAGACTTCAGGTCCAGTATGTGTAAAGACACTGAATGTGTCCCTCTGAATTTCACTTAGAACTTCTAATTCTACCCTGCTTATTTGTTTAATTCTGTATTTTCCATCTACATGTACCTCTAAGCTGCAGTATGGGTAATTTCTTCAAATGTGTCATCTAGTTCATGAATTCTGCTGTTGATCCCATCCATTATGTTTTTTATTTCAACAATAAAGTACAGCTTGTTCCTAACTGTTCCACTAGATTAAAAAAAAAAAATCTACCTGGTCACTTTTGGTCTCAGTGATGGCTCATTTTTTGTGATGACATCTTCTGCTTTTGTAGACATTTTATACATATTTTATAACTTTTATTCTGACAAAGTAAATATGTGAAGTTTCTAGGGATTGCTGCGTATTTTTGCTGACACTCATGGGGTCTTGTTTTCTTGTTGGCATAATAAACTTTAGTTGTGAGTTTATATTTCTTTGAAATTATTCTGTGAGCATCCTGGGGGCCTAACTAGAGAATGCTTTCCTGAACAGAGGATGCATATTCTATCTGCCAGGCAAAACCAAGCTAGGACTACTTTAGTGCCCTTCATGTAACTCTGGATTAAGGAGATCATCTTAGAGTGAGCTCCCGGTATTGTGCAGGTGCTTCTGTGCCCTGCAATACATATGAAGACATTAGAAGATCTAAGGAGCTCCTCTGTGCATGGGGTTTTGTATCAGCATCACAGATGCTGGTCTGCAGGATTTCACAGTTGGAGGGTAGTTTCCCAAGTTTCAAGTTGTTTGCTGTTGTATGAGTTCTCTTTTTCCTTGATAATCTGCTGCTGCATTATGATGTATCTTTACTTTTCTCTTTCTGCTAGATATGACTTGAAATTATTATTATTATTATTATTATTATTTTGAGATGGAGTCTTGCTCTGTCACCCAGCCTGGAGTGTAATGGTGTAATCTCAGTTCGCTGCACCCTCTGCCTCCCGGGTTGAAGCAATTCACTTGCCTCAGCCTTCCAAGTAGCTGGGACCACAGACATGCACCATCACGCCTGGCTTATTTCTGTATTTATAGTAGATACCGGCTTTTGCCATGTTGGTCAGGCTAATCTGAAACTCCTGACCTCAGGTGATCCACCTTTCTCAGCCTCTCAAAGTGCTGGGATTATAGGCGTGAGCATGTCTGGCCTGAAATACAACTTTGAATTGAATACTCTTCCTTCAAGTCTGGTAAATTCTTTGAATATTGCTCCTTTACCATACAGCTTCTCTTCTCTTTCCCTGAATCTTTTATTTTGTACCCTTTTCTGATATCTCTTGAGTGCATCTCTATGCATCTCTCTGCTAAATTCTTCAATTTTATCTTCTAATTGTCTAAATACCTGCTGTATCTTTCACTGTGCTCTTTTTTTGTCATGTCTGTCTATTTTTATTCCAATGATTATATTTTTTTTCTGAGATATCTTTCTTTTTTTTTTCCTTTTTGAGAGGCAGTCTCACTGTCGCCCAGGCTGGAGTGCAGTAGTACGATCTCCACTCACTACAACCTTCACCTCTTGGATTCAAGCGATTCTTCTGCCTCAGCCTCCTGGGTAGCTGGGATTACAGGTGCACGTCACCATGCCTGGCTAATTTTTTGTATTTTTAGTAGACACAGGGTTTTACCATGCTGGCCAGGTTGGTCTTGAACTCCTGACATTAGGTGATATGCCCATCCCAGCCTCCCAAAGTGGGATTACAGGTGTGAGCTACTGTGCCCAGCCTTGTGTTCTTTTAAATTTCATCCTGTACTTGCTTTTTATCCCTGTTATAATCTCTTGCTTTTTTCTAAATGAAAGTTATTTCTTTGTATTTTTTGAGTATCTTGATTCAGTTTTAAAGCTTTTGTCAGACTATTTCATAAAACTAATTTTATAGTGACTTCCTGTTCCTATGTTTTAATATTGTATCTGATTTTAACTTTGTGTAGAAATTTTGCTCAACCCTTTCTCATGTTTTCTTATTCCCTGGGTACCTGGCCTAGAATGAGATTTCCATTGTCATTTCAGGGCTTCTGTCCTATGGCTATAGAATATTTCAGACCTGGTCACAGAGTCAGTGGGTAGCTTGATTCATTGATCAGTTTTTAGATTCTTTCTATGACCTCTTACCTCTCTAGTCTCAGAGCCTGCTCAAAACTTGAGCCACAGGTGGTAGTTGGTAGCAGTTTTAATTTAGCTGCCTTTCTGAAGACTGCTTATGTGGCCCCTCCAACTCCTGTCTTCAAACAGTGAGCCAGGCTACAGTTTCCCTTTTCACAGGGAGTACTTTTAACTCTCATAAATGATAGGGCAGAACGCCTAGCAGTCACTGCCTGCTTTCAGACCCAGGAAACGGTAGGGTTGAGGCTTCAGTTATTATTGCTTTGCAGTTTTGTTCTATTTTCACTAAAGAGATGTTTATTGAGGTTTTGTGTCTGGCTATGTCTTTGGATTTTTTTTTTTTAAGAATAAAAAGAATGAAAGAGGGAAAAAGAGGAAGAGATTTTAGAAAAAGAAAAGGAGAAAGAAACAGCAAAAGAAAAAAAAGAATGAAAGAGAGAAAGAAAGAGGAAGAGATTTTAGAAAAAGAGAGAAAAGGAGAGAAAAAGAAACAGCAAAAGAAAGAAAAAAAGAGGAATGAAAGAGAGAAAGAAAGAGGAAGAGAAAGAGGGAGAGAGAATGGGATTCTTGTTTTATTGCCCAGGCTAGAATACAGTCTAAAAATGGGTATTAAAAACCTCTTTTATGCCAATAATTGTGCTTAACAATGGAGACAGGAAGGAATAGGGGATGAAAATAACAAATAAGCAGCCAACCAATATTTTATTTAAA